>JAVCKV010584884.1:0-30290 GCA_032274145.1 Herpochondria borealis
CCACCGCAAGCGGATGGAGCATTAACCATTTTTTTTTCACTCTAGAGGTCGAAAATCGGCTCTTTTTTGTGATAAGACGTTTTTATGCAAAAACATCTTTTTTATGACCCCGACGCAAGCATCGGAGAATTTAAGTATTAAAAAGTAGGACAAAATCCATCATTGTTATCAACCTCCCCGAGATAAGTAATACTAATTTCCAAGGCATTCAATCCCTTTCTATCTGTAACAAGGTCACTTATACTGTGATCATAACTAACTCCTAGCATAAAGTTCTTAATCTCGTATCCTACAGAGAATACAATAGACTCCACGCCTACTCCTTGTTCGTTCTTAGCAAATCTCAACCATGGGCCAAAATGAACATAAGTTCCTTCTTTCTTCACAAATTTATATCTAAGGTTAGTTCCTAAATTAACCTCCATGTGAGATCCTTGAATTAGTAATAAAGCTCTAGGTTGAACTTCTAAAGCTTCACTGGTTTGCACACTAGCTCCCACATACCCTGTAAGCTTTGCAAATAGTTTATTTTCCTTTATCAAATTAGGATCTGGACTTTCGTCAGATTCATAAAAACTAATATTCGGCGAAGTCAAATGAGCATATGACAAACCACCATAGTATTGTTTTCCTTTCTGCGGCGCTATTGAATAATTAACTCCCACAGCAAAATCTAAGAATGCAAAATTATTTGCAGGAAGCAACTCCCCTGTCTGCAAATCAAATCCATCAATCGCATTGAATTGATCTTGAAAAAATAAATCTTCGTAGTTAATACTCTTCTGAGTCAGCCCAAGTTGAAATCCTATGCCTAGATAATTATCTATATTCTGACTCAACGATTTATGATATGCCCCAACTAATGCGATTTGATTGGTATTCAAGTCAAAATCACCTACTTGATCTGAGAAGAACATAAATCCCCCAGCCGCTATATCTGGTCTATTTTGTCTTTCATTAAGCAAAAACTTGAGATCACCTGACGCTCCGAATGTTTTCAACGGATTGTCTAAAGCCCCTCTCCACTGATCACGATAATTAACAGAAACTCTATAATTACCCGCAGCAGTACCCGCTAATGCAGGATTGAGGTTTAACGGACTAGCATAGAATTGTGAAAAATGTGGGTCTTGTCCATAACTTGTAAATGGCAGGCAACAAACCACAATAAGTACCAAGATAGACAACCTAGAATATATATGACTAATTTTCATTTGTTCTTTATTGAAGACATTGAAACGCAAAAGTAGTCAAAGAAGTTGTATTAATAAAGAGAACGATTTATAACGAGTTGGAGAGGTCCATAAAAAATCAGGAATTACAATTCCTTTTTTATCCCATTTCTAAAAACATAGGACTATGATCACTCAGCTTATCCAAACGCCACTGATGATCGTAATAACAGTTCGTGACTATTGGCGCTAGAATATTATCGACAAAGGTATGGTCATATCTGAAACCATTTCCTTGATGCGAATACCATGAAAACTCTTCTGCATCTGCATTTACTAAGCGGAAAGCATCTTTTTGACCAGATTTCTTAAGCGTATCCAATTGATCTGTATACCAGAATGAATTTCCTTTCTGATCAATGTAATTGACTCCAGTATTGTAATCCCCGCAGATAATGAATGGAGTATCCTTGTATGATGTCTCCTTGGTGATAAATTCTAGAAGTTGATGTTTCTTTTTATGCGGAAGATATACACCCAAGACTGAAAAAGCAGGAAAATGTGCTGTTATTATATTACCCGAAAACTTGGGATCACATGACGGATATATCTCGGAATTGAAAGGCAATATTGATGCTATAAGCACACTGTTGTCATTTCTACTCGAATGAGTAACCGCTTGGTATCTATAACCAGCTTTCAAAAGATAGTTTCTTAACGTGTTACCAGAATCATTATTTCTGAATTCGCTCAAGGCTACGATATTGGATTTTGATTTCACAATCACTTTTACAATAGAAAGCGCACGACTACCGCCGCCCGCTTGTATATTCCATGAGCACAGTTTGATCATCTATTTATCCTCTTTTACTTTCTTAGCATCCTCTATACTCTTCTTTAACGCATCCATTATATCTACAACTGGCGCTGACTCCGCTTCTTCAGATAGCGTAATTATCTCTTTACCAGATACTTTATCTTCTACTAACTCAAGTAATGCATCTCTATATCTATCCTCGAAATCAATCTCAGTAAACGGCTTATCTAATGATGCTATAAGTGTCTCTGCAAGTTTCAGTTGCGTTTCATCAACGTCTGCATTTTCGAGGTCTGGAACATCTTCCATTTTTCTTAATTCATATGGATACCTTAGCTTATACATGATCAAACCATCTCCTTGGGCAGTAATTAAAACTACATCTTCTCTATCTCTCAAGATAATCCTACCTACCCCAGCCTTATTGGTCTTTATCAGTGCTTTTCTAAATAAATTGAATGTCTGAATTCCAATATCACCATTAGGTCCGACATAATAGACTGCCTCGAATCTAGAAGGATGCACCTCATCTACATCCACGAATGCATCCACATCTATAGCTCTATTACTTTTTAGCTTAATCGCTGAAAACTCTTCTTTCTTGAAAACAACGTACTGGTCAGGTTCATATTCGTATCCTTTTGCGATATCACCATATGGCACTTCTTCATCACATACTGTACAAATTTTCTTGTACGTAATTCGACCATTATCCTCGCTATGGAGTTGTTTGAAACTTATATCATTTCCTTTTTCTACAGCATTAAATATCTGTATAGGTATAGTAACTAAAGAAAACCTGATATGTCCTTTCCAAATACTTCTCATAAGTGATTGTTTTTAAGCTATTAAGCGTACAAATTCTATATGAAGAGATCAAATGGAATCAATACTATTAAATATAGTCAAATAACATTCCAAAAGTGGAATAAAACTTTATTAACTCATAGCTGACATTTCTTATTTATTTTATTCGAGAATGTCAATTGTGCTAATTATATTTACTTGAACATTATAAAACCCTAACCATAATGAACACAACAACTATAACTAGCCAGACGTCTTTAGAGACGTACTTTGATCAATTCCGGCATAACATAATTGGTCAAAATCAAACTTTTGAATCTCCATTTGGACGAAAGAGAATAATATACGCTGACTGGATCGCGAGTGGCCGCATGTACGCTCCTATTGAAAAATTATTCAATGAAGAAATGTATCCTTATGTAGGTAATACGCATACTGAAACGACTATTACAGGATCATCGATGACATTGGCTTACCATAAAGCAAAAGAGATCATCAAAACGCATGTAAATGCAAACGAACATGACATTCTGATTTCGTCAAATTCTGGAATGACTGGAGTTGTAAATAAGTTCCAAAGAATATTAGGATTAAAGATTCATGAAAAATTTGCAAATAAATTTGAAATCCCCGTTAATGAAAGACCTATTGTCTTCTGTTCACATATGGAACATCACAGCAATCAGACCAGTTGGTTAGAAACGATTTGTGATTTAGAAATAATAAAAGCTTGCCCTGAAGGATCTTGTGATCTAGAGCATTTACAAGAGCTAATAGAGAAATATAAGGACAGAAAGGTCAAAATTGCAGCTGTTACATCGTGCAGTAATGTCACAGGAATATTTACACCGTATCATGACATAGCCAAGATAATGCATCAAAACGAAGGATTGTGCTTTGTTGACTTTGCGTGCTCTGCACCTTATATTGATATTGATATGCATCCATCCGAAGAGGAGTCATTAGACGCTATATTTTTCAGTCCACATAAGTTTCTTGGTGGGCCATCTAGCTCGGGCATACTTTTATTTAATCAAAAACTATACTCTAACAAAGTACCTGACAATCCAGGTGGAGGAACAGTAGACTGGACAAATCCATGGGGCGATCATAAGTATTATGATGCTATAGAAGCCAGAGAAGACGGAGGAACACCTTCATTTCTACAGACAATGAGAGTTGCGCTAAGTATTCAATTAAAGGAAAAAATGAGTACTGAAAAGATCGTAGCTAGAGAGCATGAATTATTAAATATAGCTTGGCCTAGACTATCTTCTATTGATAACCTTCACATACTCGCAGATAAATTTAAAGATCGATTAGGGATTATTTCTTTTTATATAGAAGATCTACACTATAATCTTGCTGTAAAAATTTTGAACGACAGATTCGGAATCCAAGTCAGAGGTGGTTGTTCTTGTGCAGGAACATATGGACACTATTTATTAGAAGTATCTTATGAGACCTCTCAATCAATTACACAGTCAGTAAGCATGGGAGACATGACTAACAAACCAGGCTGGGTAAGATTATCGCTACACCCTACTATGACTGACGAAGAAGTACATTTCATCTGTGATGCGATCAACGAGCTCGCTATGAATCATAAAGCTTGGGCGATTGATTATGAATATTGTAATAAAGCAAACGAATTTTCTCATAAAGATGGAACATGTGGAGAGTCTGATTTAGTGGATGGTTGGTTTTCGAAAGCATTAATTTAATTCATAGAGAAACATAATTATTAGCAAAGTTTTCATTTTAAGATGAGTCCATATTATTCTGTTCACTATCTTTGTAAATAACTAGGAGATTATATGAATAGAATATACTTTGATAATGCATCCACTTCGCCGCTTGATCCAAGAGTACAAGATCGAATGATTGACGTAATGAAAAATCATTATGGTAATCCCTCGTCTATTCACTTTCATGGCAGGCACGCACGTTCTATTATTGAAGATGCTCGAAAGCGTATCGCAAAAACGGTAAAAGCATCTATAGGTGAAATTTTCTTTACCTCCTCTGCAACCGAGTCTAATAATATGATTCTCAAGAATTGTGTGGACTACCTTGGAGTTACTCAAATCATAAGTGCACCAACAGAACACCACTGTATACTTCACTCTATGGATTATCTTCGTGATAAAAAAGGAGTAAACATTGTAATGTTGGATGTAGATTCCCGAGGGAATATAGACTACGATCAATTGTCCACTATACTTTCGTTAACATCGGACAAGACTCTAGTCTCACTGATGCTTGGTAATAATGAGATAGGAACAATGCTTGATCTCAAGTTAGTAAGTGGCATATGTAGCAATCATGATAATGTGTTGTTACATACAGATTCTGTACAAGCGATGGGCAAATATAACATCGACGTTAATGAAACACCAATAGCATTTCTTTCTGGTACTGCACATAAGTTTCATGGTCCTAAAGGTGCAGGTTTTTTCTATATGAATGACGATAATATTATACCACCATTCATTCATGGAGGAGCACAGGAACGGAATATGAGAGCGGGTACCGAAAACGTAATCGGGATTGCTGGAATGGCTGAGGCTTTAGAAATTGCAGTGACAGAACAAGATTCAACTATAACACATATTACAGAAATAAGAGAACGCTTTATCCATAGACTGTTAACTGAATTCGAAGATATTCGGATCAATGGAAATACTGAAGAACTATATATGCATCATGTACTGAGTGTTTCTTTCCCCGCTTCTCCGAAGGCAGATATGCTAATGTTTAATCTAGATATATCCGGCATCAGTGCATCATCAGGTAGTGCATGTAGTTCAGGAATAGAGAATGACTCGCACGTCTTGATAGCTATCGGCCATGAGACAGAAAGGAAAACGGTAAGATTTTCATTTTCTAAGTATAATTCTGTGGAAGAAGCAGATGAAGTTATAGAAAAATTAAAATCAATGACACCTGTAAAACCAGAATTTGCAAATGCTGGATAAGCTATATTTTCAAAGATGTTTTGACTTGGCTAATCTAGGTAAAGGTGAGGTTCGTCCTAACCCCAAGGTAGGATCTGTTATTGTCTATAAAAATAGAATCATTGGAGAAGGATACCACAAATTAGCTGGTACTCATCATGCTGAAGTCAATGCTCTAAATAGCGTTAGAGATGAAGACAAACATTTAATAGAAAATAGTACGATTTATATATCATTGGAACCTTGTCATCATTATGGAGCAACACCACCTTGCGTGGATCTTATCTTAAAAGAGAATATACCCAAAATAAGAATCGCTCTCCCCGACCCCACGGAAAAAGTCTACCTCAAATCGATTGAAAAACTAAAAAGTAAAGGCCGGGATGTAATAATTTCAGAACAGTCAAATCAAGCGATACATTTGATATCAGAGTTTGAAGCTGTCAATATAAAAAAACGACCTTTCATTCAGATCAAATTTGCAAAAAGTGCTGATAATTTCATAGGTCAAGAAAATGGCCAAGTCCACCTGACAAATCCATTCACAAATGTATATACGCATAAGCTAAGAGCCTACACCGACGCAATCCTTATTGGTACCAATACTGGGCTTATCGATAATCCATCATTAACACTAAGGAACTTCCCCGGTAAACAACCGATAAGAATAGTGCTTGATCGAGAAGAAAAATTACCAAAAGATTTAACATTGCTATCTGATGTACACTCCACTATCATAATTACTGAAAAGAAAGATTACGTCCACTCAAATAACAAATCACTCATTGTCCTTGATTTTCATTCTGAGGATTTTTTAACAAATCTATTCAATGAATTATTACATTTGAATATTTATCACTTAATGGTAGAAGGTGGAGCTCAATTGATAAAAAGTTTTATAAAAAGTGGACTTTGGGATGAAGCTATCATAATAAATACGCCAGTAAAGTTACATTCCGGTGCTAAAGCTCCCCATATTCATGGGCATTTAGTTGATTCAACATTAATTGCTGATAATACTATACATATAGTAAAAAACAATAATAGGTAAAAAGCAACACCATTAATTATTTAGCACAATTCGTATTACTGTTAAGGAATTCGTTAAAAAAGAATTAAAGCGTTCAGTTTCCAAGGTAAATCCATAATTTCTATCGTTATTTGAATATAAGAATAAACAAATTATTGAAGTGAAGCGAAGCGAAAATCAACTAAAACGTTTTATTTACTAACAATAACTGTCCATTTGGGTAGCCTTTTATTTAACAGAAATACGGTATGAACAATATCTTTAAAATATCTCTTGTTTTATTTTCACTTATTAGTTTTACTAATATTACACAGGCCCAGAACAAGATCAAATGGATCTCTTGGGAGGATGCTTTAGAAGCTCAAAAGAAAGAGCAAAAGAAAATCTTAGTTGACATTTACACAGAATGGTGTACTTGGTGCAAGAAAATGGACAAAGCTACATTTCAAAAAGATAAAATAGCAACGTTTGTCAACAAGAACTTTTATGCAATCAGATTCGATGCTGAAACTAAAAGAGATATTGAATTTAATGGACAAACATATAAGTATGTTAGGAATGGTAGAAAAGGATATCATGAGCTTGCCGTAGCAATTACGCAGGGGCATCTTAGTTACCCTACAGTTGTATTCTTAGATGAAGAATTATCTGTAATCCAACCTATACCTGGATTTCAAGATGAGAAAACATTTGAGATGATTATGACATACTTTTCTGGCGATTTTTATAAAAGTGAACCATGGGGATCTTATACAAGAACATACAAAACAAATACTAATGTTCATACAGTGAGTCACTAAAGACTTCCTTTATTCCTCTCTACATTTCTTGTTAGAAATATCAAATGTTTGTTTTGTTGATTTGTTTTGGGATGATGACTGACAAACAGAACTTTGAAGTTGTTCTAGATTAAACTTAATAAATTAGAGTATGAGAATAATCTTTTTTTTACTATTCTTTGTGCTCCAAGTTAGTTCTACGATGGCTCAGAACATAGACCAAACATCGTCAAATACAGATAGCCTCAGTTTATATCTCTTTCTTTTAGACGATTGTCCAATTTGCCTTAATTACACAGTTTTGTTAAATGATTTATATTTAGAATATGGGGCAAGGATAAGCTTTCAGGGTTACTTTCCTAACTTCTCTTCAAAAAGAAAAAAGATAGATCAATTTAAAGAGACTTATCAAGTAGAATTCCCTTTGCAAACTGATTATTATAAAAAACAAGCAAAAAAATGGAATGCTCAGGTCACTCCAGAAGCTATCCTCTATAACCACACAACGAAGAAAATTATATATCAAGGAAGGATAGACAATAAATTTGTCCGATTAGGAAAGCGTCGAAATGTTGTCACAGAACACGAATTGGTTAATGCTATAGAACAAACAATCGCATCCAAAGAGGTTTTGATCCCATTCGCCGAGCCTATTGGCTGTTTCATCAATTATAGTGATCATATCAACAAAAAAAAATAGACCTTAGCAATAAGTTTTGTGATACCCCAAAATGAATTAGCCAATCTAATACAATTGAAAAATGAAAAAATTACTTAGTATACTTATCTTCTCGATAGCAGTAATATCATTTACTACCGCTCAAAAAACGTATACCAAAGATGTTGCAAGTATCATTTATGATAAGTGTACATCTTGCCATAGAACTGGAGAAATAGGTCCATTTACACTTACTTCTTATGATGATGCTGTGAATAGAGCGAGTATAATAAAAGAAGTTGTTTCTACTGGATATATGCCACCCTGGAAAGCAGATCCAGATTATAGTCACTTCATCGGAGAGTATTACTTAACAGATACTGAGAAACAGATTATTATTGATTGGGTAGATCAAGGCGCAGAATATGGCAATAGCACTGAGGAGCCAAACTTGCCTGATTTTCCTGAAGAGTCTCTTTTAGGAGAACCTGACTTAATCTTAGAATTTGACCAAACACACATTCATCCAGGTAACAATCAAGATGAATATAGATACTTTGTGCTTCCCACTGGTTTAACGGAAGATAGAGTAATTAAAGCAATAGAACTAAGACCAGGCAATAGCCAGATTGTACACCATGCATTATTCTTCGAGGATACAGAAGGAACTGCTGCCTCTTATGATGCACAAACTCCAGAATATGGATTTATAGGATTTGGAGGATTTGGTACAGATGAAGTGATTAATAGAGATCAATATCCTGGATATGTACCCGGTACTAAGCCTATATATTATCCTGATGGTCTTGGTCAGAAAATGTCTGCAGGTGCTGACTTAGTCGTGCAAATGCATTATGCGCCATGGCCAATAGATGCACCTGACAAATCAAAAGTAAATATCTTTTTCGCAGATGAAGAGGAGGAAGAAATTGAACGATTCGTTGATGATAGAATAATGCTTCCTTTTGATTTACCAGGTGGTTTTTTCTCATTCATCCTACCTCCTAACCAGAAAAAAGAATTCCATGGTACTTGGACTTTAAATGAAGATAGAAGTTTGATAGGATTATCTCCACATATGCACTATCTAGGGACAGATTGGGAAGTTTGGCTTGAAGATCCAGATGGAAATAAGGTTAACATGATAAAGATTGAAAATTGGGACTTCAACTGGCAAGGTGGTTACTATTTTACCAGATTAATACCTGCACTTCAAGGATCTACTATTCATGCGATTGCCAAATATGATAACACAGTTGACAATCCACAGAACCCGTCAAATCCGCCAGTATTTGTATCATGGGGAGAAGGGACTAAAGATGAGATGTATTATCTACCTATTCTTAGCATCCCATATAATGAAGGAGATGAAAATATAATTTTCTCTGATCCTACATCAACGGAAAATCCTACATTAGGAAATGAGAATTGGGTAAAACCTATATACCCAAATCCTGTAAACCAAGGACTTGCCGCTATAGATTTCAATCTAGAAAATGGCAAAACAATAAGCGTAAGCCTTCTTGATATAGAGGGAAGGTTAGTTAGACAATTAAGAAAAAATGAATACTTTGGAATAGGTGCACATAAACTTTTGATCAATTCAAACCAATTGAACAGTGGTGTGTATTTTATTCATATAGTTGGGGAAGGCATTAATCTTTCTACTAAAATGATTAAAGGGTAGGAAATTTATTGATCCATCTTAATAAATGTAGTCTCAATAATAAATATAATATGAGACTGCGAATACAAAATATAATAGTCCGGAATACAAAACATGTGTTTTAATGTCTATATACTCTGTAAGGTTGATCCCAAGCCTAATCCTACAATACGCTACGAGTGCGATTTTTTGTACAATATATGCAACCACTGTGGCAGAGGCTACACCTAAAATTCCATATTCTTTAATGAGATAAAGGCTAAGTGCTATATTAACAATCAACTCTAATAATCCTACCCACATTAGTATATTATTCTTTTGTTTGGCATACAATATTATTTGTGGCAGTACGAGGCGACTGCACAAAATAAGGAGGTAGATATTAAAAACGAATGCAGATTTAAGGAATCCTTCATTATAAACAGCTTGAAAAATAAGCGGACTAGTTAATACTAGAATGATGCTGACTGGAAATAACCAATGCATTAACTTATTAAGCCTTGATCTAAGATCAACTAATGTGAGATTAAGGTTACTTACAGCAAGAGGAATCATAGTAGCTACCATTGCTGTAATAAATATGGTGTTAATCGGAAGTTCTCTTGCTCCGTATCTAAATACTGTGAAATCGTCTCTAGAATAATATAAATCAACCAAATAACCATCTACATACTCCATACCTCCGCCGAGGAGGACGTGTATGATCAAAGGAATCGAATAAGTAATAAATTTTATTACCAATGGAATATCTAAACTCCACCTTCCATATTTATGGACAACGATCAACATGTACAGAAACCTTAAAGCCGCCCATACTGCAAGATAAATGAATAATAAATCAATAGATTGGTATAATAAAGCAACTAGTGACAAACCTATAAAATAGGTACTGTATGAAACTAAACCGTAATAAAAGAGACGCTGAGAAGCTTCTTTTAGGATTAAAACATGCTCTGTTATAGATGCTGATATACCTAAGACTACAAAGGTGCAGAAGTAAACCCAACTACCTTGATTAATCAATTCTATTCCATAGCTAGTAAAGTATATACAAGTTATAGCAAGTCCTCCAAATAGAAGAAAAACGAAAGAAATATTAGAAATAAGTGTAGCCTTTTCAAAATCACTTTTTAAAGGAAAATAACTTTTGAACGCATTCAATAAGCCCATTGACCAGAAAAAAGAAAGCGCATTAGTCAAGAATAAAAACCACTCAAAATTACCAATCTCAGACTTAGTAAAAGTCAGTTTCACTAAGACAATACTTAGTAAAATTGATGCACCCAAGCGAAAGGCCTGTAATGCTTGATAGGATTTTGTGGTATCTTTTGTAATGTTCTGAAACAATGCCCGTGAATTCATTTGATAGTTCTGTAAATGTAAGAAACTATTTTACGATGACATTATTGCGTCAGATTGATATTGAAAACATAAGATAAACACGTAAGTCATTCCTCTTTTACAAATTTCATAGAAATGCTATTCACACAATGTCTTGTATTTTTCTTCGTCAATCGCTCACCAACAAATACGTGACCAAGATGACCATCACAAGTATTACACACTATTTCTACCCTTCTTCCATCAGCATCTGGCACCTTTTTGACTGAGCCAGCAATCTCGTCATCAAATGCAGGCCAACCACAGCCAGAATCAAACTTCATTTCTGAAGCATATAAGGGCGTATTGCATTGTCTACAGATATATGTACCTTTTACATTGTGTTTATCATACTCTCCTGTATAAGCCCTTTCTGTTCCTTTATTGATGATTACTCTTTGCTCTTCAGCATTCAATTCATTATATTTATCAGACATTCTATTTCTTTTAATTAATAGTAAGGTACAGACACTAAAACCTGGGCCCAAATCAATGGTAGAGTAACTTTAGTTTAGAGAGTTACCGATATTAGAAATCAAACATTTTAAGATGTAAAATGTTTTTTGAAGGAGAATTATAATTCATAATAGATATAGGAAAATATAAATCTGCCTTACTGTTTTCCTTCTTGTTCAGTTTCTTGAGGTTCTGATGCATCTTGATCAATCGGACTCGTTTTGAATTTTAAAGGCTTATATCCTGTTCCCCAATTGTAAGATAAGTAAACCCCAGAAAAGAAATACCAATCATTATTCTTTGGATTACCTCTCACTGAACCAGTCGACACATCAACAGGAGATGAGCCTAAATATTCTCCAATTCGATTAGAAACCAGAGCGGCTACTGGTCGATTCGCTGCAATAAGCTCATCATTAGATACGTATGTACCGCTTACATCATCGATATAATCAGTGAATGTTATTCTAGGAGCTATTTCTATACCCAACTCGATTTTATCGAATAAATGAAATCTAAATCCTATTCCAAAAGGAATATTTATTTGGGTTAAACTATATTTTTCATCAAAACCAGGTAATCCCTGCCCTTCTGTACCTAAAGGCTGCAGATTAATTATTTTGACATCACCAAATTCATTTCTTAAGAATGCTTTTGGACTAAATTTGAATACATTTATCCCCGTCGTATAGTAGACATTGACTCCATATTTATTTAACCTCTTAAGAAAGTGATTAATATTTACTTCAGTGTTAAATCCTACCTCAAATAATGGGCTTTCGAAACTCAGGTTTCTTCTTTTTCTAGCTAAATTCTTAGAATCTGAATCACGACCAACTAACTTACCAGTCATGAATTTTGCATTTACCTTGAACACATCATTAAGCTTGTAACCTACCATAGAGGCCCAAGCTACTTGTCCTTGAGAATAACTAAACTTACTAGTAGTTGGCGATAGATCACCTTGATAGTAATTGGCACCTAGATAAAATCTAAATTCATATTCCTGAGCATCAATATTACATGATGTCAGCAAATAAAATGACAATATAGTTATCAGGCGTAAATACAATTCTTTCTAGTTACAATATAAAACGATAATTAATTTATTCGGTTTCGCTAACCTTATTAACAGCTACAATTTCTAATAGCCTACAAATATGAAACTAATCTTGAAACAAATAGAGTCAATCATTTATAATGCAAACTAGCATACAAACTTAGGCATGTAAATGTGTATCCATTACAAGCAATTAGTTTCAATCTGTAAAATAAGTCAAATTACTAATTCTACAACACGATTTCTGGGGGATTAACTTAAAACTAATACTATCCGTACATTACAAATTGACTTCATAACAACAGAAAATAAACTCATTTTGAACTTAATCGAAGAGTAAAATAATGTATATAGATTTACTCCAATTGACTCTCGACTAGTCCGTCTGGTAGATTCATAACCAATATAGAATTCTCTACATCAAGATCAACCATAAAGTCAGAGGCTAAGGGGATTAGCAATTGATTTTGTGAAACGTCTTTTATTATAGCCATTAATTGTTGAGGGTATTCCTCGATTGTTTGAATTTCACCAATGATCTCACCATCTTCGGTTTTAATAGTAAAACCTACTAATTTTTCAAGATCACTGACTTCAACATCATCTTTGTATGAGACGTCTTTTTTCCTAAGTTTGAGAATACAACCTGTTATTTCTTTTGCCGTTTCTGGAGCATCTACATCTTCGAATTTTACTAAAAAGTGAACTGAGTGATCTATATTCTCAACAAAATATGGAATCATATTACCAGCTTTTTCAACAAACCAAACCTCACTTTTTTCTAAGTCTGATTTGAAAGCCTTTTCGGGTACAACTCTTATTTGTCCTTTTGTACCAAACGACTTATTCAATTTACCAACAGTAATATATTCCAATGAAATCTAATTTTTATTAAATGAAACTAACGTTTGAGTAAGCTGAAATCCTTTTTCTGCACGATCTACCCAAAGAAGTGACGTATCTCCATTTTGAGTATCAAAGATTTCCATTTTCCGTTCTATCAAACCTATTCCTTTTGCATATGATTCAGTACTAAATCTCTTACTAATAAAAGTTACGTCATCAATATGAGTGACGTCTAACACCTCATTATATAAAGTACTTCCAACTGTTTTACTCTCTACTTCATTTATTTGATATTCCCAGTCTTTATAGATAGTAACACTTTCCGCTGCTACAGGAAAATCTTTATTATCATCAAAAAATATGTGTCCATCCCATTTGGTGCCATCTACCGCAGGAAAAACCATCTTCACAAAAGATAGGTTCTCCTCTGTTCGAATTGCTCTAGTATCATCGCTCTGAACAACCCAGATATCAGTGATTTGCCATTGAGAAATAGAGTCTTTTTTATAGCTTCTTTGTAATTGAAACTCTTTCTTGTCTTCTGTATCCGTTATTACTTCGATCAGCTCTTCTTTTATAAATGATGAGCTTAAAACATTATTTGTTCCTCCTTGATTAACCAAAACAGAATCAACAGCGTATATCCATTCATATCCAAGTTCTAATGGAAAGTACTCATATCCAAATATAGAATCGTCTGGCGTTTCTATTTCGTTTTCTCCACATGAAAATATAGAGAGTATCAAAATACTAAATAATACTATGGGTAGTCGTTTCATTTTGTAGTAACTTTAATTGATTGTAGTGTTCTTGTTTAAGATTATAATTTGCAACTTATATATAACTAACAATTAACATATAATATTATATCCTCTAATCAATACGTTTAAAATTAATCAATATCAGCTTTTCAATTAATTATTTTGAGAAAGACCACTCCTAGAAATAATCCCCCCTCCTACTACATCATCTCCATCATAGAAAACTGCTGATTGCCCTGGTGCGATTCCACTTACATTTGCATGAAATTCAACTTGCACATCTAAACCATTGTTCATAACTGTAGATAAAACTCCTTTATCATTATACCTTACTTGTGTAGTCAATTCTAGACCATTAGCAGGAAATGAGGCGTATTTTTGCATGTTAATTTGTCCAACTTGCATACCATTTCTGAATAAGTCTTCAGCCTCACCCAATATTACAGTATTTGTTTCTGGTATAATCTCAGTAACATACTTAGGTGTAAGAAATCCGCCACCTAGACCTTTTCTCTGACCTATCGTATAAAAAGGGTAACCGTCATGACTACCAAGATTCTTTCCGTTCTTGTCTAAAAATACACCTCCAGCAACTCTTTCTTCTAATCCGTCTACTCTTCGTTTTAGAAAACCTCTATAGTCATTATCAGGAACAAAACAGATCTCGTAACTTTCTGCCTTTTTAGATAGAGCTTCGTGCCCCCAATCCTTAGCCATTTGTCTAATTTCCGGCTTTGTATAATTGCCTAACGGAAATGCACTACGTTCTAGGCATTCTTGATCCAATCCCCATAAAACATAACTTTGATCCTTGCGATCATCCTTACCTTTAGAGATAAACTTCCTCCCTTCATGCTCCTTGATTGCAGCATAATGACCAGTTGCAATGAATTCACAATCCATGGCATCAGCTCGTTTGATTAGTGCATTCCATTTAATATGTGTATTACATAAAACACAAGGGTTCGGAGTACGTCCAGCTATATATTCTTCTACAAAATTATCGATCACATAATCTCCAAATTCTTCTCTAATGTCGATAATGAAATGATGAAAACCCATTTGTACTGCAACCTCTCTTGCATCATTAATACTATCTAGGCTACAGCAACCAGTCTCCTTACTTGATGAACCACTACTCGCGTAATCCCACGTCTTCATAGTAATACCGACTACTTCATACCCTTCTTCGTGTAACATCATGGCAGCTACAGTACTATCAATACCGCCACTCATTGCCACTAATACTCTTCCTTTTTTACTCATTACTATTTATCTTATTTAGCTAAAGGCTATAAAAGTCATACAAATCCTGTAATACTCAAACAAAATCCTGTAATACTTATACAAAATCTTATAATATTGATACAAAATCTTATAATATTGATACAAAATCTTATAATATTGATACAAAATTAATCAATTATAAACGTTGAATCATTATATTATTGTCAAACTCTGTCAAATAGTAATAATAAATAAAAAACGGTCCTCAAATAAAACCTCTCTTTGGAAAAGGTATTCTGTAGTTAAATATTTGTCAATATTCTTTCAGAAGGGCGAAATCATCTTCTCAAAACAGATTTCTAAATATGATGTATTATCTTTGGTATTCATATACCTTTTAAAAACAGACAAACGTTACGTAGAGACCAATTAAAAGTGCGTACGTGATAAATCTTTGATGAAAAAATTCCGAGCTGACTTACAATCATTAAATCAAAAAACAACGAATGACTAGAATTATACTATTCTTCTTTATTATAGCTTTCGCATTTAACATGCAAGCACAGGAAATCAAAAATGAATATATTATAACATTGAAAAGGGGTCAGATAGATAGATTTCTTAATCAAATGAATAATGAAGAAACGAGGTCAATAACAAACACAAGAGTCCTCAGTTTAGATTTGAATGTAGTAGAGATAATAACAACTACAGATTCCGATGTTAAGTTTGAACAAGCATTGGATAATAATCCTCAGATAAAAAGTTGGGGTTATAATGTACAAACACATAAGAGAGCTACTCCAGACGATCAATACTATGATATGCAATGGGGCTTGCAATTAATTGAAGCATCTCAAGCTTGGGATGTATCGACTGGGGGTACAGACATAAATGGAAGAGAAATAGTTATTGCTGTTTTGGACGATGGTTTCGATTTGGATCATCCAGAAATTGCTGATCGTATACTTATCAATACAGATGAAATTGCTGATGATGGATTAGACAATGATAATAATGGATATATTGACGATTATATAGGTTGGAATGGATCAGAGGAAGATGATAGTCATCCATACGTAGACAACCATGGTATAGCGGTATCAGGTATCATCGGTGCAAAAACTGATAATGAAGAAGGTATTTCTGGAATTAATTGGAATATTAAAATACTTCCTATTTCTGGAATTGGTTCAGTGAGTGATGTTGTAGCTAGTTATCAATATGTGTTAGACATGCGTCGTGAGTATAATGAATCAAACGGAGCGAAAGGAGCTTTTATAGTTGCGACTAATTATTCTGCGGGGATAGACAAAGCATTTCCTACCACAGCACCGCTTATGGCATGGTGTGATATTTATGATGCACTTGGAGCGCAAGGTATACTTTCAGCTGGAGCAACAACTAATGCAAACAGAGACGTGGATGCCGAAGGTGATATTCCGACTACGTGTCAAAGCCCGTACTTAATATCTGTTACTAATGTAGATATAGAAGATACAAAAGTAACTAATGCTGGATATGGAGTCCTAAATATAGACCTAGGTGCGCCTGGTAGAGGGACCTTGGCTCTTGATGTAGATGCGGGTTACGATCAAAACTTTGGTGGCACTTCGGCTGCGACACCACATGTAGCTGGAACTATAGGATTATTATATAGTGCACCTTGTAAATCTTTGGCCGACATGGCTTTTTCTAATCCTAGTCAAGTTGCATTAGAAATACGAGATGCTATATTTAAAGGTGTAGAAATGAATAGTACACTAGATGGGATCACAACAACTGGAGGGAGATTGAATATTTATAATTCGATGGAGAAACTTCAAGAGGTATGTTCTGAGCTCCAGTTACCTTCTGTAAAAGGACCTATGATGATTTCTAAAATAGCTCAAGAAGATACCGGTGATTTAGTTATTAACTATATTACACCTGATGAAAGTACATATAGTTTACTAATTACCGACGCATCAGGTAAGACTATAAATCATTTAGAATTCACTCCTCCTACTACTGGTCGAAAACAAATTAAAGTAAATATTACTGACGCTACAATTGGTATATATTTTATTAGCATATATAATGACAATGGTATCAGCACAGAAAAGCTATTTATTAGCAAATAGAAGAATAAAACATTTTTTATAGAATTAATCTTTTTTCTTCCTGAATTAAAAAATAAATGTATCTTTGCGCTCTGAATTATAAAAGGTGGTAGAGGAATACGAAATATTTACCTAAGTAAATGGCCCCGTAGCTCAACTGGATAGAGTACTTGACTACGAATCAAGCGGTTGAAGGTTCGAATCCTTCCGGAGTCACCAAGAAATAAAAAATTAAAGATAAAACGATGTCTAGAGTTTGTCAACTAACAGGAAAAAGACCTATATCAGGTAACAATGTCTCTCACTCAAATAGAAGGACTAAAAGAAGATTTTTACCGAACCTTCAAAAGAAGAAGTTCTATATTCCTGAATTGGATAGGTGGGTAACATTAAAGGTATCTTCTCATGCATTAAGAACTATCAATAAGTTAGGTCTTTTAGCATATTTGAAAAAATTAGAATCAAAAGGAGTTGATACAGGTGTAAAACTCTAGTAGAAAATTCAATTTTAGTTTAGAAAAAAAATCAAGTATTAGTTATTAGATAATTCTGATTTACTAATTATCTGATTTACGATTCTCTGGAGTTAGAACATAAGGAGACTTATAAATAAAATACGCAGGAAATGGCAAAGAAATCAAAAGGTAACAGAAACCAAATTATACTTGAGTGTACAGAGCACAAATCTTCAGGTATGCCGGGTACGTCGAGGTACGTAACTCAAAAGAACAGAAAAAATTCTCCTGATAGATTGGAACTTAAAAAGTACAATCCTATCTTAAAGAAATATACTCTTCATAAAGAAATTAAATAATCATGGCTAAAGTATCGAAAAACTCAAGAACGGGTAAAAGAGGTTTAACTGCAGGTTCTGGAAGAGACATGGTGAAAGTTGTAAAAAGCATCAAGAACCCTGTTTCTGGAAAATACACTTACAAAGAAGTAATGGTTCATAAAGATAAAGTGAAAGAATTTTTCGCTGAGAACAAGTAATTTGACACTAAAGTCGATTGCTACTTCACAAAAATAAACTTGAAAGGCTTTTCTTAATTGAAAGGCCTTTTGGTGTTTATAATTGGTGCCAAATAATATGCAGAATTAACTATAATTTCATGCTATTCATTGTTGATCTAGTACTATTGATCAATTTTTGAGAAGAGACACCCCTACTCCCTTAAAATCGTTATATATTTACAGCTTGCAATACATAATCAATAATAACAATATCCCTATATGAGTTTTTTTAAGAAGTTTTTCACCAAAGAAAAAGAAGAAGACCTTAATAAAGGTTTAGAAAAAACGAAAAGTAATATCTTCTCTCAGATTTCGAAGGCAGTAGCTGGAAAATCAACAGTTGATGAAGAATTCTTAGACGAATTAGAAGGAATATTGATAGCTTCTGATGTTGGATTAGATACTACGATTAAGATAATTACAAGATTAGAAGAGAGAGTTTCTAAAGATAAATATATCAACACTAGCGATTTAAATGGGATTCTCAAGGATGAAATCGTTCGTATTTTGACAGAGAATGAGACTATCGATGTCGATGATTTTGAGTTCTCAACAGATGATTCACCGCATATTACATTAGTAGTAGGAGTGAATGGCGTTGGAAAAACAACAACAATTGGTAAAATTGCTCATCAATACAACAAGAAAGGAAAGAGAATAGTCCTCGGAGCCGCTGATACTTTTAGAGCAGCGGCCGTTGATCAACTTGAAATTTGGGCAAAAAGAGCTGGCGTTTTCTTCTACTCAAAAGGTATGAACACGGATCCTGCAGCAGTTGCCTATGAAACAGTACAGTTTGCTCAAAACATGGATCTAGATGCTGTAATCATTGATACTGCTGGTAGATTACATACAAAAAGGCATTTGATGGATGAACTGACTAAAATCAAAAAATCGATCGATAAGAAATACCCTGGTGCCCCTCACGAAGTTTTGTTGGTATTAGATGCATCAACAGGACAGAATGCCATAGAACAGGCTAAGAGATTCACAGAAGCCGCTAATGTAACTGCAATAGCACTTACAAAATTAGACGGAACAGCAAAAGGAGGAATCGTATTGGCTATATCTGACATTTTCAAAATTCCAATCAAATACATCGGTGTAGGAGAAGGAATGGAACATCTTCAAATTTTTAACAAGAAAGCATTTGTAGATTCATTATTTAGCTAGATCAAAATTCTAGAAATCCACCCTCAATATTTAAATCTTTTGGTATTATTTTTAATACTGTGCAGCTATCGGGTACATTCTGGTATAGCTCCTCTAATTCTATATTGAGCATACTCATAACATCTTTATACTCTCCGCTGACGTATGTTGACATGGCTGTTGTTCTAATACTTAGATTATCATAAGACTTCATTGATTTAATGAATTTTATAATGTGTTCTGTATAGTTTTCTATTAACGGATATAGAGACATTTCAACTGTAATTTTCATTTCATTTCTTCTTTAGTGACCATGTAATAAAGAACTTCGAGACCATTTCCCCTGCCTTATTAATACCCGTGGATTCCATTATTATATCATCAGGCATACCAGTTTTCTCAATTTTAGATATTAACTCTTCCAGTCTAGCACCTTCTTTACATGTAAAAGTGATTAGTGATTTGGCAGTGACTCCGTATTCGGCTCTAAAACCAGTTACATACATTGACCATTTTCCTCTACCCTGAAAAGAAGCCTGCACTAATATACCCGTAGCCATCTCAGCTGCCCCAGCTTGCGCTGCAAAATACATTGATTTGAATGGATTTCTAGTTCGCCACCCATAAGGAATAGTAACTTCACTTTCTAGGGCAGAAACACTCTTTATCCGAATACCCCAAAATATTGCAGAAGGTAATTTGGACAAAAAGAACAAGGAAATTTTCCACCTATTTGATATATTCTCTAAATACTTCTTTTTCTCAGAATTCATTTAATTGGCTTTATCGAACAAGATAAATAACTTCTTCTAGAATGCAGGTATATTTAAATAACAGCAGCCAATTAAGTATAATTCGCAGAAATAATCATTCAAGATAACCAACCAAACATTCAAACGAGCAGATGAATCATTGACAGATATATTTCAATCAAAAACAGTATTTTTACGTAACCTAAATTAAAACCTATGAAAAACCTCATCATTATTCTCTTTTTCATTTCTATTTCTTTCCAGCCTATGCAAGCACAAATATTAGGCAATATATTTGAAAGAGCTACTGATAAAATATCTGATAAAATAAGTGATGAAATCAATGAAGCCATTTACAAAGAAATAGAAAAAGCAACAGTACGAGCCGTCGATGACGCTATGGACGACATGCTAAAAGAACGATATGAGTCTGATAGTATTAACGGAAGAACTACTTCCGCTGACTACAATGGCTTCATGAAGGCTTTTATGACGCCCGTTGATTTACCCGCTCAATATACATTTGACATGGTTTTACATGCTGACATTAAAGATTACGATGGAAAGAAATCGAAAATAGAGTTCATGTTGACAACGGATGGATCCTTATTAGGATTAAAAAATATCGGCGAGGAAATAGCTAGTCTTATTATTATTGATCTTAACAATGATGTAATCGCAACATACTCTGAAGAAGATGGCAAGAAGCAAGTAACTGCTATTCCTAACATGATGACTTTTGGAGGAAGCTACATAAAGGCGAATATGGATGAAGAAGACATGAAAATGACAATGGAAAAAACTGGAAAGACTAAAAAGATCGAAGGTTATAAATGTGAAGAATGGAAAATCGAAGACGAAAAAACGATAACAAAAGCATATATCGCATCAGAATTCCCGATTGATTGGAAAGACTCACACAGTAAATTCCTTTCTTATATGATGCCTACAACACAAAAGGATAAGATGCCTACGGGCATGTCCTTAAAGTCCGAATCAAAAACAAAAAAGAAAAATAAAAAATCTTCTTTTGTAGTTACCAAAATAATAGATACTCTTACTGTTTTTGATAATACCCAGTACGAGCAGATTAAGTATAATGTAGAAGATTGATAATTTAGAAATGGGAGACACTTAATATCTATTTTACATCTTCTTTATGTAAATCTCTTTATTAACTTTTGACACTACCCTATTTTTAGTATCAAGAATTTCAGCTTTGAAGTGAAAAGTCTTTCTCCCTTCATTGTCTACTTCTGTCTTCATTTCGATCAATCTATCAATGGGAATTTCGAATAGTGCACTAACTGTCCCTGTACCCGGCCTTACATACTCAATGGATGCGCTCTTATCCCATATAATATAGCCGTCACCAAAATAGGAATAAGCGGCAAATACAAAAAATGGATCACACATAGCATATAGAGAACCTCCGAAGTGAGTCCCGGCTACGTTCCTATTATACCATCGCAGTTTCATTTCTACCAGATAGGAGTTGCCTTCCTTCGCATATTCCTTTATACGAATACCCGCACCCAAAAACGGAGGATAGAAATTTATCAGTTTTTTATATTTAAAAAGCTTTTTAATATTGACCATTTACCTAAAACGATATTACCAGTTATTAATAATTTCGTAAGGTAAGGTTTTCCTATTTGGTTCCTTTCCTGAAACTCCAACATAATGATTATTTGAAATTGAAAATAATTCCATACTTTCGCGCGTCGATTAAAAAACAATGAAAGTAAGAACATCCGAAATATTAGCTGGACTAACAACAACAATAATATTTGTTGCTATCTTTTCATATGTATTTGATGTTCCCAGAATTCTTCCTGACTTTTCGGATTTCAGTTCGTTAATTGAAAATAAGAAATCAAGTACCGAAAAGAAGAAAAAACAATCTAAGCCATCCGTTCGATCAAATGGAAATGAAGGGAGAGTGATTGATACATTCAATGGTGTAGATATATATTATAATGGTCGAGTAGCCAATATCCAAGGCAGAAACGTAACTTCTGATGGATACAACCTTGGGTTAAAATACCAATGCGTAGAGTTTGTAAAACGATATTATTATGAATTCTACAATCATAAGATGCCTAATAGCTACGGTAATGCTAAAGATTTCTTCAGTTATTCGATTGCTGATGGGAATATGAATACCGCACGTGGTTTACGTCAGTTTAATAATCCCAGTCATGCAAGACCTAAAATTGGGGATTTACTTGTATTTGGAGCTACCCAATGGAATAAATTCGGACATGTTGCTATCATATCGAAAGTAGATAATAATTCGATAGAGATCGCTCAACAGAATCCTGGCAGTAATAATCCAAGCAGGAAATCATACAATCTAGATACTAACAACGGTACATACAACATAGGAAGTCCGTACGTTTTAGGATGGTTGAGAAAAAGCTAATTGATAAATACAACTCAAATACCATTTCTAAATATCGAGCCAACGCAAGACATTTTCATTCCATATAGCTGAACGATCATTGTCATTCAAAACTCCATTTTCTACCCCTTCATCAATTACTTTACCCGGATAGCTGCCTGGAACTGATTCCATTTCGCCCAGTGGATAAGGATCATCTAATCCTGCAACAACCTGACTCACCCCATGACGTTTCACCAACAGCTCTAAGCTATCTACATCGTGAACTAAAGTGTCAAAAAATACATTTTTAGCACCAACACTCTTTCGAGGATCTACAGCCTTCTCAAATAAGTCTGGTCTACCATCATATCCTTGACGTCGTCGGCCTAGATTAACTTGACCATATTGATTACCGTGTGCATAGCATGTTCTGACATTCGGAAATCGATCAGGAAAATCAAGAGACGTAAACATGTGATAATGATCTGCAGTCTGAGCACACATCCAAATCAAATGAAATCTCCAGAACTGATCTTCAAGCGCAATCATTTTCGGAGCGTCATATGGATGAATTTCTACGGCTAAATTTAATTCATTTACTAATTCCCAGATCGGATTGACTTCTTCATTCGCCGATGACTTCCACTGTCCTGTCTTATCTTGATAATGAGTAGGAAGACAAAGTAGCTTCATCCCCAATTCTGAAACGCACCTATCAATTTCAGCCAATGCAACGTCTATATGTGCAGGCTGAACAACAAATCCACAGGTGAATTTATCTGAATTTTCATTTTGAACCTTACTATGAAAATCATTTTGAAAACGAATAATATCGCTAGTCGTTTGTCTACCTAGTCCATTGCAATAAAGCTGGGACAAAGTAATAAGAACCTCATGATCAATATTATTCGCGGCCATCCATTCGAGCTTCTCTTCTAAGAAAAAACTTGGATCAGTGACTGGTCTTTTCCAATCACCTTGTCGCATAAATTTACGATCCGCGTCAATCCAAAAGTATTTTTTATCCTTCATGAATTGAGGGATATCTTCAGGATTGGGAAGTAAATGACCGTGTGCGTTGATTCGTTTAGTACTAGACATATTTTTGATTAGGTGGCTAATGCAAGATAGATTATTTGGCTGATTTTAGTATCACTTTAGTAAAGATCATTGAGCGCTTGCGATCTGTGAGCTAGGTTAATTTATTGGCTGTCAAAAAATGACGACAACTTCCCGTTCCTGAGTCCCTGTGTTTGAAATATTGATTCTAAGTTTTCATACAACTGTAACATATAACATCAAACCGTCAACTTGTCACGGCAATTCATTGGCGTATTAAAGACGATTCATAAAACGCAATAGTAAATAGGATTTTACTGCGCAAAGTACTCTTTCGGCTTCGAATGAATTCAAAGCGACATTAGCTGAAGGATCAATATACAACTCTTCAAACATACAGATGTTCCAATCAAACGACAACTTCCTCCTCTTTAATTCTCCTCCAAAGGAAAACAAGTGCAAATTGGCTCAGGCAAACAAAAAAGGCAACACAAAATGAATTGTATTGCCTTTATATTTTCAGATTTGATAATCCTATTTTTATAATTGTAACTTATAACATAAAACCGTCAACGTGCCACGGCAATTCATTGGATTTTTAACGATGATTTATAAAACGTAATAGTAAATAGAATTTTGCTGCGAAAAGTACTCTTTCAGCTTCGAGTGAATTCAAAGTGACATTAGCTGAAGGATCAAAAACAATGGATTCTGTCTTTTTCCAATGTTTGAATTAATTCAATAGCACTACCCAACCTAGACAGGATTGATGTTTTCTGTAACATCGATTCAACATGATCATTATATACAACTCTTCAAACTTACAGATGTTCCGATACAAACGACAACCTCCTCCTCTTTAATTTTCCTCCAAAGAAGAACAAGTGCAAATTGGCTCAGGCAAACAAAAAAGGCAACACAAAATGAATTGTGTTGCCTTTATATTTTTAGATTCGAAAATCTTATTTTTTATAAGTGAATTACTTCGTCATATGCTACAGCTGTTGCTTCCATAACCGCTTCGCTCATAGTTGGGTGTGGGTGTACTGCTTTTAAGATCTCATGACCTGTAGTTTCTAATTTCTTAGCAACAATCATTTCAGCAATCATTTCGGTTACGTTTGCTCCTACCATGTGTGCTCCCAGCAATTCTCCATATTTAGCATCATAGATAACTTTTACGAATCCACTTTTCGCTCCAGCTGCACTTGCTTTACCAGATGCAGAGAATGGGAACTTACCTACTTTCAATTCATATCCTGCTTCTTTAGCAGCAGCTTCTGTCATACCTACACTTGCAACCTCAGGATCACAATATGTACATGAAGGAATATTATCATAATCCATAACCTCAGGGTGATGTCCTGCGATCTTTTCAACACAAGTTATACCTTCTGCACTTGCTACGTGAGCCAATGCTTGCGTAGGTATAACATCTCCTATTGCGTAGATTCCTTTTACATTCGTTTGGTAGTAATCATCTACAAGGATAAGACCTCTATCTGTTTTGATTCCTAGCATTTCTAATCCTATATCTTCTGTATTTGGAGTAACCCCAGCTGCAGATAGAACTACATCACACTCGATGACTATATCTTCGTCATTTTTTCTATTCTTAATAGATACCTTACATTGTTTGCCTTTAGTATCTACTGTTTGTACTGCATGGCCACTTAATACTTTGACTCCTGCTTTCTTGAATATTTTTGTGATTTCTTTTGACACATCTTTGTCCTCTCTTGGAAGCAATCCGCCATCCATGAACTCAACAACCGTAACCTCTGTTCCGATACTATTGTAGAAATGAGCAAACTCAACTCCAATAGCTCCTGCACCTACAACGACCATTTTCTTTGGTTGTTTAGGTAGGCCCATTGCTTGTCTGTAACCAATAATCTTTTTCCCATCAATAGGAAGATTAGGAAGTTCTTTTGCTCTTCCTCCAGTCGCTACTATGATATTCTCCGCAGAGTATTCCTTTTTCTTACCATCAATATCCGTAACGACTACTTTCTTACCTCTAGCTAATTTACCCGATCCTTCTATAACAGTAATTTTGTTTTTCTTCATCAAGAAGTTAACTCCTTTACTCATGCCATCAGCGACACCTCTACTTCTATCGATCATCGCACCAAAATCAACTTTAGGGCTAGCTACTTTGATTCCATAGTCTTCCGCGTGATTTACATAATTGAACACCTGCGCAGATTTCAAGAGAGCTTTCGTCGGAATACATCCCCAGTTAAGACAGATTCCACCGATGTGTTCTCTTTCTATTACAGCTACATTGAGTCCCAACTGGGATGCTCTAATTGCCGCTACATATCCTCCAGGGCCAGTCCCTATTACTATCAAGTCAAAGTTCATATTTCTGATTTTTTATTATTAAATCTTTGAAGTATTGTTCCGCAATATTACAATCGCAATCCAAAAGTCGTGCAAAGATAACAAGAATGTTTGTGATGTTCAGTCGGCAAATTGTAAAAGGTATGCAAAAATGGTATTTTTCTAATATTACATCAAATCTTTATTTTGATTCAGAAAGGTTTTGTGACTATTAACTAAGGAAGTCTAGTTATATTTAAGTTATCAATAAATTTATCTACCTCTTTATCTGAATGAAGTGTAATAATGCTTTTACCATTCAATTCGTCAAGCTTATTCTTAATTGATTTCCCTCTGACTAAGTTATAGGTTGCTATATAATGGAAAAAATCAAAATCAAATCGTTCTCGGCATCCTGCAGGCATATCAGGGCGTACTTTACCATGATATTTCAACACTCTTTTAGTTACTCTGGCAAGACATTGAAATGTACTGTATTTTAGATAAATGATTGTATCCGCCCTTTCCATTCTAGAGTAGAAAGTTCCTCCATAATTACCGTCAATTATCCACTCTTCTTTGCCCGCTAATTCAGCTACTATAGTTTCCCATTCTTCTTTAGGTGTTTCAGTCCAATTTTCTTTCCAGTAATATTGATCAAGGTGATACAAGGGTAATCCTGTGATCGTATGCAATCGTCTAGCTAAAGTCGATTTACCGGCACCACAACAACCTATGATCATTATCCTTTTCATAGAACAAATATATGGTAAGTGTTTGTTAAATCATCTGAGAGCTTATTAATAGTAATTTCATTTCGCTATTTTGAGTTATTAAATACAATCCAAACTTATGAAATTCTATCTCTTTCTAATCTCGTTAATTCTAATACTTCCATCATGTAGAGAGCAAAAAAATGAAGAGATTACTTCTAAGAAATTTGCAGGCATTCCTATCATTCGGCTAGATAGAGAAGCTA
This sequence comes from Herpochondria borealis, assembly GCA_032274145.1. Classification (NCBI taxonomy): domain Eukaryota; phylum Rhodophyta; class Florideophyceae; order Ceramiales; family Ceramiaceae; genus Herpochondria; species Herpochondria borealis. The sequence goes on from JAVCKV010584884.1 coordinate 27,386, forward strand.
TTTCTGGAATAGACTTAAAACCAGTTCAAAACAAAGATCAACCAGATCGCAGATTATTCCAAAAACGATTAGTGAGAGGCACGGAGTTAAGTGTCTATGTTGTCTCAAGCGAAACTGCGACTGCGCAACAAGATAACTATGGAATGGAGGAATTCATCAAGTTGATAAATGGTCGATCAAGAATGAATCCAATCAATGGAGATGAGGTCATATTTGAAACTGGAGATTCATTTATCGCACCAAAAGGTTTTACGGGAGAATGGGAAACGATAGGAGGAGATGAATACTTGATAGAGCTTTCTGTTATTAGTACTGATAGAATATCTGGCAACATCAATCAAACTAAAACACTGCCGTATCTAATTAATAAGAAGCTAAGATCGGGAGTTAGATTAGATAATATTGGAAGCATCAATTCAGAAAGTACTTATGAAGCATATCACGGTATTGAACTTACTGTTAAGCTTATTAGTCATGAACCTAAGGTCGTTGTCGAAGCTGAACCAATGCAAGAGCAAGTAGTAGAAGTCCTATCTGGCAAAATCAGTATTACACCAACTGGTGGTAAATCAGAGACTTTTATCTCTGGAGATTACTATATGATTCCGAAAAACTTCGTTGGTACTTTTAAGTATGAAGGTCATGGAGTTGCAAGGACTATGAATATATATAAGAGTGATGTAGGGAAATAATTAGTATACTCAAGGAGACTTTGCAGTTCCTATCATCGTCGCTTTGCATCAAATCTCATTAGAATGATTCTTATTCCCTTTATTTGAATTCTGCAAAGCACTGCATTTCACACTTATCATTTCTTCAACTTTACCAACATATATCTCATCAAATAGTCGAACATAAGAATCTGAGCTTTTTATATCTTGCCTTACTTTATGAAGTGCTAATTCTAGATTCCCACATCCCGTTTCTAGCCCTAACTCTATCTCTGCTAATCCTTTGTAATAAATTGATTCTGAACTACCATCCCAATTATCAATTGCTCGATTATAATATTCTATTGCATCCAATGGCCTATCCATCAAATGCAAAGTCCTACCTGTTTGGAATAACATTTGATGATTAACCCATTTCTCTCCATGTTCATTGATTTCATGCTCGATTGCATCTTCAAACAACTCAAGTGCTTTGACATAATTCCCTTTTTGCTTATGACATAGCCCCTTAGCATACAGTATATTATCATCACTTACATAATCAATAAAATTAGTTGAACTATCGAGCCGTTCGAGATGTATCAATGCCTTGTCATAATCTCTGTAGTAATATAACAAACACCACCCATAGTAACCATCAACATTTTCAGGTTCTAAACTTGCTGAAGTATTTAAGTACCGAATAGCCTCATCGTAATTTCCATTTTTAGTGTTTTGAACCGAATAACCATGATAGAGCTCAGCACCTACCTCACTTAAACTGATTATTGACTTTTCTATTATCTCATTTCCTTTTTCTTCATATCCAAACCACTGTAATTGAGAGCCGTAAAATCCTTTTACACTGAAATAAATATCTTTATTAAAAAGTAAGAACAGTACAATTAACAGAGTTAATAACATAAATGGGTATAATATCAAACGTCTAATCCACTTCATCATTTTGGAAGAATTTCTATGATTTTACCATCTACTATTCTAAATGATAAAAATGAATGACTGTTTACTCCTTCTCCATCATCATCCTTACCTGGAATCCAATCTGATAATTGTGAAACCCCATTAATCAACTGCAATTCTATGGAATCATTTAATTGAGTTTTGATATAATTGTTATCATACTCTTCATAATGAAAATCACCTATTTGCCCTTCACAATTTACCTTAAATCGAACTTTAGCAATTCCATTATTGTTTGTTTCGACTCGCGTATAATTCTCATTAATTTCTTTTTCTATACTATAAATTTCTCCTTTGTATGTCAATCCAGTGTAGTAGTATGGTTTTGATATCCCAACGCCACACAACTTAAACGCTCCATCCCCTTGATTACACGAGATCAATAGAAAGCTTAACAGTATTACTACATTTATTCTCATAAAATGGAATTCTCGTTATTGAGATGGTAATCTAAACTAATCAATGCCCTATTAATATATTTTAATAAAACATTCAAAAAACAAAGCAAAACAATCTATATATGAACGAGATAGTGCAATAAATATAAATATACTCTCATTCATAATAAATTCACTCTGCTATAAATATTTCAATATCAGATAACTTCCAATAATAATTATTCCACTATTTCTTTTCTTTAATCATGGTCTTTACCTTATCTAGATTCGATTGATAAAATTCTGCACCACCATCATCATTTTTCGTAGATATCTCTACCGCTTTCTGATAATTAACCATTGACATTTCTAAGTTGCCATTCATCATTAATGCTTCTGCATAGCTGTCATAGACATTAGGTGAATTAGGAAATAAGATTGTATTTGTTTTGAAGATTGATATAGCTGTTACTGGTTTCTCTTGATCCATCAAATAAGAGTATCCGAGCATATTTATATCTTCCTCTCCTACTAGATTTGAATCAAGACACTTTTTAATTGCATTTAAAACTACGTCCTCTGAATGCCCTTTTTGGTATCCATCTAGCGTAGAATTAAGTTCTTTAAACATCGATGTGAAGTTCTTCTTGTTCTCTTCTCTAAATGACTCTGCAGCAACCATAGCCAATTTATGAGCTTCAGCTTTTGCATCTGCAGCAGTAGTCTTAACCTCTGGGATAACTCCTACCCCTTCCCAATTCGTTTTAGTTATCGGATTGATTGCCTTTCCTGTTGGAATAAAGACACTCAAATTAGAATTGATTCCTCTCATTCCTCCTGGATTAGCGCCTCCGCCAGTTGTTTCTCCTACAAGAGTTGCTCTTTTTTGGGTTTGCA
>JAVCKV010584995.1:0-30269 GCA_032274145.1 Herpochondria borealis
GCTTGGGTCTTGGTCGTGATTAGCTGGCTTCGGATGCCATTCGGCCTACCGTTGAGATGAGAGACTAGCACATCATGCTACGTATACGATTGAGACGAGGAGCTCACGATAACGGATAGCGAAGAAGAACCCACGTGTATACGCACCAGAAGCTGAGCTGAGGCAATTGTCATGTCTTGGGTTCAGCGAATTGTTGGAGCAGAATGGGTGTCAGGAACCAGTGCTCCCACCCTGAGGCTGAATCGTGCGTACCTTATAGTCAGTCTATGCTGAAGAACCTCGATCTCTCTTTCTTATTGAAGCATGCCAGGGCTTGATTGCCATTGAGGCCCTTTTAGGCCTTTTTAGGTGGGAGATAGAAGATATGGGATGATCTTTGAATCGTGTTTGGCTCTACAAGACACGAAGAAGCAGTTGAAAAACACGACCACGATGTTGCTACCCCATAGTAGACGCACGCATCTAGTTTGAATACAGTGACCGCTTTTCCTCGCTCTAGTGGCATAAGGTTAGCGAATGGTGTTGCCCCGCTGATTCCTGGTCAGGATGGCTGTATTCTTGCCTACCATGTGTTGAACTGTGATCAACAAGTTACTCCACGCCGTTGCTCTCGAGGTAGCAAAGTGTCTACGTCAAAGCAATATGGGGCGGAGTAGTGCTCTCGGTTACGACAGGGATTTGACTGATGAACTCGAGCTGACTGTGCTTCAGATACGTCGTTCCTTGACGCTGCCATGTTGCTGCTCTCTACTTAGCGTTTTCGGTCCTCACAACGACTTGACCTGTGACCGAAGACTCTTCGACATACTGCGCGCTTCAGGTACCTCACTTGGCACACCCAGGCTGTGACATTTTGATAGAAGGGCAGTTTGAGAATCCAACCCTTCACATTCGCCAGGGGGGATGGTGACGATGGAGAGTTATTCGTAATGTCATCCACCAGTGAAATAGGAGGGTTAGGCTTTCTCTCCGCTTCCTTTGGATGGCGTTCTTCCGAGATACATCTCAAGCGACGTATCAGTCCATTCCAGGCCAGTCGCCAAACTCCAAAAGACATCTGCCAAAGGCTCGTAATACAAACTGTCATCCAAATGCACATTGTCCGCATGCTTCGTCTTTCTTGATTTGGGATAGATATCCATGTAGATCCAACCTTTCGGCAGCGTCGTTCGCACTGCGCGATTCCAATCCTCAACAATACTGTTGCGTTGCGGAGTATTAGTCTTGCCCATGACGGCTGACATGGGCATCCAAATCAACAATGGCGGCGTGCTGCTGTTGCTGCTGCCACAGGCCTGTTGCAGAATGGCTTGGTAAGCATGTACCTGCTTGACATAATCTTGCGTCGTCATACCGTAGGGCTTCACCACAAATTTCATGTCATGCAATCCGACCGTGACAACACAGGCGGTTCGACCGCTGTGACCTTGCTTCTCTTGCTTGGTGATGTACCATCCAACCGTTTCTTGTGACGTCTTGCCATGCTCTGTCGGATACGAAACATCCTTACTGTATTCGACACCCAGCCATTCAGTGTCAACATCTGTCGCGCTGGTAGTAATATTAGCGTCGCCAGCATCTTCTTGAAAGGACGTAGGCAGGCGCAACCACGTATTTTTGCAATTTGAACAATCCATATAAAAGGGGCTTTCTGCCCTCCCGACTGGTCCTTCAAAGTTGGAGTGATTGGGTGGCACCCACAAGGATTCATTCTTGGGGATTCCATAATATTGATCCAACTTTTTGTTTCGAGGTGGCTCTCGCAAGAGTTGCGTGATTTCAGTATGCTGTCGTTCCCAGGCTTCCTTGAGTCGAAACATGGTGGAGTCTCCCATAAAGTACCACTTGGAAATCATGCCATTGTTCGACGACGAGTGATGTTGACGCTCCGTGTCTCCAAAAATGTGCTCTGACAAAACCTGATAACAGTCGGTCAAATTGGAATCCCAAACACACGAGTAGCGTAAGGGAATCGCCAGTTCCTTTCCTTCCTTTGAGACCACGACAGATGGAAGCACAGGCGACTCCTGGACCTCACTCGTCAACTTCCTCCATGCCGCAACAACAATCACTACTAAAAGTGCGGAGGAAGAACGAGCATACGGTAGTAGTGTAACCCTCTTCATGATTTCACGACCTCGTGGCAACATGCATGAACGGCTCCTGATGGTAGCTACAATATGGTCGTTTTGATTCATTCACCACAAAGAAACAGTGAGTGACTGGTGTGGTACTCGCAAACCCACTCGCAAAAGTGACTTGGTTCGGCTTCTTCTTCTTCGCTGGATGGAGCGGAAAGAAAAATGGCTCTTCGTTGTTGCGTTTTGCTGGTAGCATGCATCCTTTTTACTAGCATCGTCGTCATTTACTGTCTATGACTCTCGCATCTCACCTCCCATGCTTATGCCCAGACCCATGGTTAACTATGCTCAGACCATTATATGGCAATGCCTATGCCAACACTACTGGCAGGTTGCAGTCAAGGGCGGGTCTGATCGAGAAAGCAGCTTGCTCAGCATCATCCGACAGCTTCTTCGGTGACAAAATTAATAAAAGCATCCTCGATACGGCGCGGATCTTGCTGATACCTCGATGCAGAACCAGAACCATGCGTACACTGCGGTATCTCTTCATACTGTACCTACGATTGTTCGGAAGCTCCAGTAGGGATGGCTCGCATGGCATTGTGCAGAAGTCTCTAAACAACGCATCAACTATTATTATAAAGATAATGTCATGCCGCCCCACACCAGCATTCGTCCTCCGCTTACGTGAATTCGCCATCAACATCATCAATGTCCGTGTCATCCAGTGGGATGCCAGCAGTTTCAGCCTTGCTGTTCTCATCCAACGGCATGTACTCGGCCATAATTCCTCGCACCTGCTCTCGCATTTGTCTCTGTGATCGTTGCCACTGAATGAGACCGAGGCATCCAAAGCAAAACACAACAGCTCCCAAGGAGGCGGCAAAGACTGGAGTCGAGACCGATCCGGCAGCGTTGGGGCACTTTCCATCCACCACACACTGGTACTCATCCACTCCACAATTGGCGCACTTTTGACAGACGACTGGTTCAGAGCCCTTCATGTATCCAGCACAAATGGCCTTGAAGACGGTCGCAAACTCGAGGGCACCACGAATGGCAGCGTTATTCACGTACATGGCTGGAAGAATGACGACACCAGCAGCATCCTTGTCGGACAACTGTGTCTCCAACAACGAGTTGGGAACGTCACCATCCAAACCACCCGAATCCGAGATGCATCCTTCCACCTTGTGGAACTCGACACCACCATGCGTCATGGCATCCTTGACACAGGCATCGTTGGCAAAGTAGTCTTCATTGTCACATCGGTACATGAATTCCGTCACGTAATCCCACCACTGCGTTCCGACACCATCGTCTTCACCGTAAATCTTCCAAATGCACTCGCGGCGCAAGGACTCCTTCACCACGTCGGCACCCGAGATACCCTTGTCCAAATCATTGTCGGGGTCTGTCGCACAGTACCGACCATTGTTGGTACAGAGGTTGTAACATTGATTCTGTCCATCAAGTCCTTGACAACCACTCTTGAGACCATCATAAATGTACATGTGTGGAGTAAAGTAGGCATGTGTTCCAAGTGCCACGGCAGCTTCCTTGAATTGACGTTGAAATTCGCGACTCACCAAGTCGGTGGGAGTCGACCAGAGTTCATATTCCACACGTGCATCGGGATTGGGCAACGACCAGGCCATTTCAATGCGCACCATGTGATTGGCCTTGAGTTCATCAATGATTGGATCCGCATCTTGTTTAAACATGAGAAAGGATGGAATCGTAATATCCGACCCACTTCCATCGTCCGCCATGACGGGTTCACGCGTCTCACAGGCATCATCACTCTTGCAGAGATCACCTGCGGCACACAGACAGGTCGTGTCGGCGATAATGACACCGGCGGCCCCGGAACGTTGGGCGTTGCGCACCTTGTTGACAAAGGTACAGCCACCGCGTTGGACCATGAGAATGTACGGAGATGGCCACGGTAACATCTTGCCATCCGCGCCATTCTTGCGGGCGGGGAATCCACCGCGGGTGTTGACGTTGGGGTCGCAAAGATCCGAGTCGGCAAAGTAGAGCGATTGCTGGATGCTGCCTCCGTAGGGGGGAACTCCAAACAAGGCTTCGCGATGGTCATAACCACCCTGTTTGGCTAGTGTGTTGGGGATCTGTAGGTGTAGGGAGGTGGGGATGGGGTTAGATGACAACGTACATCACTCACTGCGTAATAGAGCTCATGGCAATAACAATGATGGTTCACATAGCCAACGATTGACTCGGAGTTTGAGTCACGGTAAAATGACTGAGGGGCGACAGGAAGATATGATGAAGCGTGATGCGCATGATTGTGACCAATTTCAACCCATTTTCATCCCTCCAAACAACTCACATGAACCTGGAGCTTGCTAGTAATGCCCCCGGCAGCAACACTGCCAACAAGCAGCGAAAATGCTGCAAACGTGAGTCCTCGTCGCTCAGCGGTCATTGTCGATTTTTTCTTCTTGAAAGAGAGGAATTTGGATTCTCCAAGATGAGGGGGATCAAAACACTCTTGAACAATGAAAGCTATATTTGTCGCTCCATATGCCTGCAAAACAAGCCAAAAGACCAAACTTGTGCCTGAATGCTGGCAACCGTGACTTACTTAGGCGTAGATGCTTCAACATTGTACCCACCAGGTAGGTACCCCGCAAGTGCTCCAAGAAGAAGGTTGGGTCTGTTGCCTCCACTACACTCGTGATAGCTCTGTAGAGATAGTCCAGAATTAGCTGTTGGTGACGCTTCAGCAGGTTAGCAACCAAGCTATAGGTTTGAGATTTTCCCAGGCACGTCCTTCCTAGCACAACTGGTTAGACTCTCGTATTGTTCACGTTTTTTATATGTTATATTGTTCTCCCACACACATCCTTGTGCTGTCGTCGTCTCTGATGTAACAAAAAGGTTCTTCGTTCTTTTGTTTTCGTCTAAGAAATGAGGGACGCCTTTCCTCCTGATCGTGCAAAGTCCATGGGTGAACTTCCATTCTCCTCCTGGTCTTCAAGTGGCATGTACTCGGCCAAAATACCGCGAACTTGGTCACGCATATCTTCTCGAGTTCTCTTGTAGTGCCAAACACCCAAACCAGCAAAGATGGCAACCACCATAAACATGGAAGTCACAAAGGTATGAGTCGAGACTCCACCGCTGCTGCTACCATGTTTGCAGACGCCGGACATGGCGCACGCTCCGGGTTCAGGGCACTTTTCGCATACTTGGCAAATCTTGGGGGATGTGCCCGCAGCGTAGCCGGCGCAAATGGCGTCAAAGACATTGTCGACAGTCAGGGCGCCACGAATGGCAGCCGTGTTGACAAAGGCAGTGGGGAGCACCACGACACCGCGTTCTGTTTGGGTCCCAATCTCGAGATCCAAAAACGTGTTGGCGGCGTCCGCAGTGAGTCCACCGCTGTCCTTCATGCAGCGATCAATCGCACTACCATCCACCTTGGCGTGCTTGTAGGCATCCTTGACGCAATTCTCATTCATGAAATAGTCGGGGTTGTTGCATCTGTCCATGAATGAGTTGACGTAGGTCCACCAGACAGAGCCAATACCATCATCCTCACCGTAGTGCTTCCAGATACAGATACGACGGAGACTCTCCTTGACGACATCGGCACCCGAGATACCCTGCTCCAAGTCATTGTCGGGATCCGTAGCGCAGTAACGTCCATTGTTGGTACAGAGGTTGTAGCACATGTTTTGACCCTCGTTTCCTTGACAGTGCGATCGGATTCCATCGTAAATGTACATGTGAGGAGTGAAGTAAGCCGACTTGCCCAGTTGAAGAGCAACATTCTTGAAGTTTTTGAGGAAATCATGACTGACAACATCGGTGGGGGTAGACCAGAGATCATACTCGACACGGTCATCTGGGGTAGGAAGAGCCCATTTCATCTCCAATTGGACAGGTCTGTCAGCCATCACTTCGGCTTTGATGGCATCGGCGTCCTTCTTGAACATGAGGAAGGAAGGGATCGAAATATCTGACCCAGATCCATCGTCAGCCATGATAGGCTCCGACGTCTCGCATTGCTGAATTCCAGACGCTTCAATGCATTCAGCATCGGAACAGAGGCATGTGTTGTCAGCAATGATGACACCAGCGGCTCCAGCACGTTGGGCATTGCGAACCTGGAAACGAGCGATTGGAAAATAAATTAGGTCGTGCAAAACGCAAATCTACAGCAGGTCAAAGTCTGTACAAGACTTGTCATCCAAAGTAAATACATACCTTCTGCACAAAGGTACAGCCACCACGATCCATCATGAGAATGAAAGGACCAGGGTAAGGCAACATCTTATTTGACTTTGGATCGATTGGTCGTGAAGGAAATCCTCCGCGAGTATCAACATTTTGATCGCACAGATCAGAATTCGAATAAAACAAATTGGTAGCAATAGATCCTCCGTATGGGGGGACACCAAACAGAGCCTCTCTATGATCATATCCTTCCTCCTTGAAGAGACTGTGTGGGATCTGTTAGAGGGGGCAAGGGGTGAGCGGACATTGATTTACATCGACATGCGACATGTGGGAATCAGAAGGATGACAGTTTTTCAAGGACAGAATATCCTCTCATTGCTCTTCGTCAACCCCTTCTCCCGTCTCTTCCGTCAGGCTATTGCTTCCTTCCCCATCATAAAACACCATCACGTGGATAAAACGATGAAAGAAAAGATAAACGCGGTTCGATCGATCGGAACTGCAACGAGGCGAATTTCTGTTTTCACCGGGACAGACATAGGGCTTCACACGTAAAAGTCACGTGAAAGACCAGTCAAGTCACACTTTCAGAGCACTCACATGAACCATTAGTCGACTGGATACATTGTCGGGGGTTGCAGCAGATGCAACGGCTAGTGCTGCGGCTGCAAGAGAGAGGCGAAGCATCGTGATAAAGAGAACAGATATCGTAGAAAGAATAATAAATCTAACAACTCGTATCGTCGTCGCGACAGAACGATGATCAGAGTCTTGTTTGAAGTGTGCGGGAAGTGTGCGCTTTCTTTCTGTGACTTTTTCCTTCCAACTCAAAAAACAAAATGGGAGGTAAAAGATCGTACTCGAATATCCCTAACTAACCCAAAATATATCGTTATCCCTAACAAGCAATAGAAGTCCGTCAGTGTTCCGAGCGTAAAAACATCGCACAACAAACGATATCCGACCATGTTGGCAGCTCGACGAGTCGTCGTTTCGACAAGCAGCCGATCTTTTTCGACGCAACTTCCTCGGGTCACCGAGCGACGAGCCACAGAGGCTGGTCCTGGAGGACGTGCGAGTGATGCTGGTGTCAAGATTGCTGTCTTTGGAGCAGGCGGCATGTTGGGACGCTACGTTTGTTCAGAGCTTGGTAGGTAGTATTTTACGTACGAGTGGTAGTACGATAGTACCGAGTACTCGCTTGGGATGGCAACAAACTTGAGTGCTCACTTTTTCCGCTTTCACAAATAATCATTCGCAGGCACCAACGGCGTTTGTGCCTACATTGCCAACCGCGGCGATGAGTTCGAACTGCGTCACCTCCGGCCTTCCTTTGATCTGGGTCGTACGCGATTTGTCTATTACTCTCCTCGTGATGTCGACAGCGTGAGAGAAGTGATTGCCGATGCTGATATCGTCATCAACATGATTGGCAAATACTACGAGTCCAAGGCTCCCTACCAGACCGACAAGTTCCCATATATTGGGTACAAGACCAACTACTCCTTCGAGGATGCCAATGTCATGATCCCAAAAATGCTTGCGGAAGTGTGTCTTGACATGCAAGTGGACAACTTCATCCACGTATCATCTGCTGCGGCATCTCCAGATTCACCCTCTGAATGGGCTCGCACCAAGTTTGCAGGGGAGGAAGAAATCAAGAAAATCTACCCTTGGGCCACAATCGTTCGACCCACACAATTGTTTGCTCCAGAGGATAAATTCCTCAATACCTTTGCACTCCTTGCGGCCCGTTATGCATTTGTGCCTCTCATTGAGGGTGGTGATGCTCTGACACAACCCGTGTACGCTCCAGATGTTGCTCAAACCATTTCGCGCATCTGTGACGATCCATCGCAGTTTGAAGGCAAACGCGTCGATTGCTTTGGACCCACGGATTACACCTACAGTGAAATTGCCGACTTTTGCTATGACATTACCGGACAACAACCACGCATCTGGAATCTCCCCAAGGAGGTGGTTTCACAAATTGCCAATGTTGCGCAGTATCAACGCAATCCACCGCTGACGCCAGATTTGGTGGAGCTCATGAGCGAAGATTATTTGCCAGAAATGACGGCGGAAGGTTATAGGGCACAAAAGGGTGCCGACAAGATTCTGACCATGGAGAACTTTGGTGTGAAGCAAACTCCGATTGAGAAGATTGCATTCAACTACCTGCACCGATACCGATCAGGTGGACACTTTGACAAGGTTGCTGGTTATCATTGAGAAGCACAATTACTAGGAGATGAAGAATTTTCATGAAGCACTACTACTATCTGAATATTTAATAGTAGGAGAAACAATATTACTGAGACACCAGATGCGTGGAGATTGGAAGTACGGTATAGGTGACGCGGTTGGACCAACAAACAAGTAGGTGTACCGATGAAGCGTACTGTACATGAGCTGTAACCATACACTCGGAGTACAGGGCTGCGCGTACGGTGGAAGTCTGGTCCAGAAGCTGAAACAAGGGCCTTCCATCAAAGATGCAGGTCAGTTACAATACGTAGACTAAGAGACTAGACTACTACATGTAGCATCATTTCGCGTCACCAGGAACAATACATGCAGGTTGAGCAACACAAGAACAATGTCAATGTCGCCTGTCGCACCTATGCAGTAGCCAGTACAGTACAAATGGGCAGCTCACAAACCATTAGGCCAAGACCACAAACCCAAACTAGATACTTCTATCTTCTTCTATCGTTCGCTTCTTTATGACTAGATTGCGACAGCCATTGGCAACAAAATGAGAATCGAATCACTCCCGAAAGGCCGCATTACTAGCGGCCAAGAACGAGAGGCGAATCGTGAAAGAGGATTCTAAATTCTAACGTTCTACCTACTAAAGGGCGAATACCAGCCTCTAGTCTAACAATAAAAGAAAGAATCTTTGGAAAGTTATAAATAATCACTTCATCTTTCCTCAAATATGTTTCGAACAAACTCTTGTTCTCACGTGCTGTGTGACTCGACGACGGTGTGATCTCAAACAAGGGCTGTTGGTTTTGTGCCATGCTGGGTTGCCAGCGAAGGGTGAAATCTTGCAGTCTGGTGAAGGGCCGCCAGCAGGAGCTGTGCCGCGTCAACTGTGTGGTGCCATTTGATTGTGGTGTACTAATAATACTAGCAATCCGCATGGCATTGATAATAATATACCCGATAGAGTTAAGCGCCGTTCCTTTCTTTGCCAGAACAACTGAATCATGGGGACTCAATTCTGCTCTAGAGCTAGGAGAATGCCAAGAGACAACTGATGCAAAAGACCCCTCTTACCTTTGAATACCATACCGTAGATTTAATCTATTGGTGTTCTCAGCCAATGCTGATGCATTCGATAGCCACACAGTGTGTATCATTGGCATTTCGAGACTCAGACTCTGCTGAGCATAGAAATCGCGACTAGTCTCCTGGATTAGCTGCAAGAACTGTGACTGACTTGGTTATATAGCTTCCTAAGTTACGACTTAGAAGACGAGGGATTGTCCTGGTTTAGAGGTGTCAACGCACAACACCAGAACGGCAAGGCAGAACGGGCTATCGGATTCACAGTCAACAAGGCAAGAGGAATACTTCTTCATGATATGCTGCGTTGGGCTGATATGGCCTCTCCAAATGTGTACCCAATGGCGATGACACACGCAGAACTCCTACACAACATTGTTCCGTCGAGACAAAGCGGCATGTCTCCACAAGAATTATTCACTCGAACAACAATGGATCAATCCCGGCTCAAGACTCTTCCAGTGTGGGGATGCCCGACCTATGTACTCTCTCCTGCTACCGTCGTCGGAACAAGTGGCAACCAAGGAGTCGACGGGGACAATACATGGGACAATCAAGACTCCATGCAAGCTCAGTTTCCCTTGTGCGAATCTTGACAACGGGAAATATCACCCCACAGTACCAGACAGTTTTTGACAACCTGTTCGAAACCGTGCACTGCGATGATACCACTCCACCTGCAAACTGGGAAATACGTGTCAAAACCAATCGAGCACAGCACATCCTTGACATCGATTCGGATGATTCCAACGCCTTCCTGCAAGATGAGAATGGCTCGACCGATCGGAGATACTACAAGCAAGAGCAGCCATCGATGAGGCCAGACACCGACCTCCCGATGCTGCAGATACACAACCAACGCTCCCCACCAACGATACAGATCGGATGAACCGTTTCACAACAACCAGGGTTGGTTGAAGCTTCGCAGAAGCGTGGTCAAAAAGTGAGCGATGAGAACTTGGAGAAACTTTTCGGTGTCACTGCGACACTTCGCGGTACTGACGGTACTGCGATAGGCCTCACTTGCTGGCGCTTTTGACGATGATCAACGTCGTCGACCACGTACGGTACTTTCCATCCATCAGATCAGTCCCTCATTGATGCAATGAGGTAGTTGAAAAGTCAATGGAGAGAGCAGTAGGTTCGCGGCGATGCTTCCACTGCGGTCTGGTGGTAGTTCTGTTTGCTTTCGTTGCAGCTTATCAATTCAAGTTGGACCTCCTTCAAATCGTAGCCTCGTCACCGCAAACTACTACAGCGCGCAATGGATCAAACGAGACTCACGAATATGTTGACGGATATGTGGAACCGTCGATCGAAACGCATGAGATGAGACTGAGGAACAGCACATCAAGTATACCAAGCGCGGCTGATGACAGTCCAACTACGTTGGACGACCGGACTTCCCATGCACGGGAGGCCTCTGATAGTGAGTCAAGCATCGACGTTACACAACGTTTGCCAACGAATGAGGCGAGTCTGAAAAACACCACGACGTCGAGCCAAACCGTTGCTGCCGACAAGCCAATTACTACCAGTACTTTGAATAACGCGACGACGGCAAAGGAGGCGAGGATACCGGCAGGGAACAGCAGATCGAACGAACCCGTTTTTGACGATCCAGCGACTACAATTTTGAATAATGCGACAGTTGAAAGTGTGAAACGAGAGCCTACAAAGAAGAAGAACAATTGCATGTTTGGATTCTACATGCAGGCTCATAAACAACCCAAGGCCACTTTGGAAGTCCTGACAAGTATCAGGTCCCACATGCCCGATGCTCCAATCTACTTGCTTTCTTCTGCTGGCTACCACTACGATCCTCTTGTGGAACGATTCTCCATTCTGAAGTATGTCTACGACGAGGAAAATGTTGAAATACCAAAGGGCCAGGGAAATCTGACGCGTTGGTTCAGTCGCCTTGAAGCAGCCGCACAATGGTGTCCATGCGAGTATCTAGTGATTATGGAAGACGACGTTCTATTGAGATTTCCACTAAATCGAAGGCCAAAACATGATGCAGGCGGGAGCTCTGGAGGAACTCCATGGAGTGATGAACTTGTGGAGAAGTTTCCCATTGTAGCAAACTGGTCTCACACTCGTTATGGCCTCTGTGGTGGATCCTATATCCGAGTGGAGGCCTATCTTGATGCTTGGAAGAGGACCAACTGGAGTCGTTTGGTGGAAATGGGTGAATTCATGCCAGGAATTTCTACTTTCAATGACATGACGTTAGGGGCAATCATGATGGATGCTGGCTACTCTTTGAGACCATGGGATCAGTTTACTGAAGGCAATAGAAAGCGACAACAATTGGCTCCATTGAAACACAGGGAGAAGCAGTACTATAATGTGCTGCTTACAAAAGAAGATGGCCTGGTGGTATTGGAAGACCTCAATGTGACGATAGATGTGCCAGACTCGTAATTCATTCATATAAGAAGAGTTTTCTAATGTTTATCTAAAAGGCCACCGTGATAATGCTCTAAGCGTGACGTCGGAGACCATAGTGGTGGCGACAGCCACCCCTTACGCTGCCGTCTCTACCATTTGTCATCTCTACTACTACAGTCTTACCTCCAGCAATAGTGGTCAATGTCATCGTCGTCGTCAATGTCGTCACTGCCGACGTTTGGAACGGCTGGGTCAGCTAATTTCGATGAGGATCGAGCCGCAGATGGCGACAAAGAACACTGCCATCCAGTGTTGTCGGGTTACCTTCTCCTTTAGGAACACATAGCCGGCGAGGACTCCGAAGCCGGCTGACGTTTCCCGCAAGCCTGCGACCAGCCCCCGCGGTGTCGTCCGAGCGGCGATCATCACCAACAGGTACGCGCCAGCTGATGCCGCGGCCCGGGCTAGTAGCCGCCAGGGCGATGATTTCACTGCGGCAATCATGGTCCGCGGTGAAGACACAAGAGTGCGGAACAAACAGCCATGATAGCATTCAAGCTTCCAATCCTATTCCTTGGTCTCTCCTCTTTGGCTGTCGGCGCGAACAACTTGCCCGCTCACCAGGACAATTTGATTTGCAAAGTACTCTACGCTTGCACTTTGGTGGACATTGGTATCGACGACCACTCATATCAATGCGAAACTAGCGACGACGACGAGCCAAATGGTGAATCCCAAGTATGTGACCTTGCTCTCCCAGGAGATTTCATCGCCGCGCACCACACCGGACTCTCTCAAGGTCAATCTTACATCTCCATTCCGCACGGTCAAGCCATCCGATCAAGTGGTGGCTACCCGCCGGCAGCTATTGAGTACTCTGATGATGCTGAGATCACCATGATTGATGCCCCCGTGCCTACTGCTCGCAAGTTACTTGATTTGAATTTGACGGGACGATCAATGGGAACCAAGGAGATTATCACCATTCGAGTATCACCGCCGACGAGGACTTTGGTCCTTCAGTGGATGAACTCAGTGGACGATTGTATGGTCTCGGTCCACAGGCAGACCAGCAATCTCATTACACAATACAGTGGCTGCTCGTTTATCACGTTTGTGGTTCAATTGGCATGACTGAAATCTCTTTCTCGCTTTCGCATCTTTCGAACAATAATTCCAATCACGATGCTAATACTCCTCGTGTTTGCAATTCCCTCCCGAGGGATCTTGGCAAGATTCAAGCGCGAAGGCAAACAAAGGATGTTGTGTAAAGGTCCAAAATGTGTGTCGCGTCAATGTCGTACATATTATGGTTTATCGGCACATCTCTCCTACACTTCTGCCTTTTTTGGACATATTTAGTCACGGAGTCAATAGCTGTGCCAGCATTCGGCATTCGGAAGATCTTTGGAAATATCTATGCCTTCTCAGTTCGAGGGAAGACAAATACGTGCACACAGTATCATTCACTCTATTGTGAGAAGTCATCATGATGCATGCCGCATCAGATCTGTGTACGTGAAAGGTTTCTCTCGCGATATCAGACGGCAGTGATCTTGATACTTCTTTCACCAGAAACTACAGTCTGAAATATCATTTGTACATACAATAAATAATGTATATTAGGACGGATACCAACTTGATTCAAGGATGTTCGTGCTTGATTTAGGCCCATGAATTGATAAAACTCGGGGAAGACTATACGAGATGACAGTGATAATAAACATCCATACAGAAATATCGATATTAATGACCCTTCGAACCATCCTAAAACATAGTACAAATGACAACGCAAGCTACCAACAGGAAAGTCGGCTTCGCCTCGGTATTACTCTCTCATCACTTTATTTTGCTTCGGAAAATTGTAACCGCAACATCATGAAGCTTGTCGGATTCCTTTCTGTTTTGGCTATCGCCTTACTCCGTTCGGTCGATGCTCATGAGGTATGATGATGTGAACGTTTGAACATCTATGTGGAACTTGAATCGAAATCTGACTAACACGTTCGTGGTCCCTAGAACAAGATTACACCGTCTATCCAACGACGAGCTCAAAGGCACAGCAGCAGTCTTCGGGACCTCACGGAGCCTTGCCTTTTGGTCGTCTCGCACATGCAACTTGAAGACCATTTCGAAGAACATACGATCGAATGTGAGCTGCAGGGCGATGATGTAATGTTCGGAAAAGACCGGTTTCTTGAAGTCAAAAACCTCCCTGCCGGGTTCAGCAGGGACAACTATGTCGAGTCCGGTGGTACAACGCTCTACGCGGAGGGTGCTCTAATTGATGACGACCTTGGAGTGATATATCTCTCCAGTGGCGCGGCTGTAGCAACAGTGAGTTACTTCGAGTGTTCGTGTAGTCCGTTGCGAACTTACTGTTGGCGTGCATGTCTCACTCGTTTGTCGCTTTCAGGTGAACAGG
Source organism: Herpochondria borealis (assembly GCA_032274145.1). Classification (NCBI taxonomy): domain Eukaryota; phylum Rhodophyta; class Florideophyceae; order Ceramiales; family Ceramiaceae; genus Herpochondria; species Herpochondria borealis. The sequence goes on from JAVCKV010584995.1 coordinate 14,407, forward strand.
AGGTTGTCTACCGATCGCAAACTTGATGTGGTCAAAAGGAAAGTGTTGGTGATTCGAGTGAAAGGTGCCGACTCCGAGACTTCGAGCAGCGAGCAAGTGGTCTCTGATCAAGTTTTTGGTGCCTCAGATGTCAACCTCAAGACACAGTATGGAGCATGCTCGTACGACCAAATGATCTTCGAGAAAGCTGATGACAGCTCTCATTTAGTTGGTGATTTGATTGGTGATGATGGCGTATACACAGTGACCATTCCCAATGATGTCAACGGAGCAAATGGTAATACCATTAGAAGAGCAGCTATGGCCAAAGTGTTGACTGACTTCAACGTCCCCAATTTGGAGGTGCTTGCCGATCATATCATGGTGTGCATTCCCCCCGGAACCAACAATAACTGGATCGCATATGGCTACGTCAACAGCTATTTGACTGTTTACAACGACCAGTAAGTGCATCACGTTGATTCTGATGCATCGACAGATCGTCACATCTCACCTTCATTATTTGATATAGCTGGTGCACCTCAGTGTCTGCTCAAATGCATGAAATCGCGCACAATTTAGGTTTGAGTCACTCTGGTGATGATAGCAACGTGGACAACTGGCAATATGAAGATCAATCGGGAATGATGGGATATTCGTATTCCGACAATAACTGGCCCCGCATGTGTTTCAATGGAGCGAAAAGGTACGAGGCAAATAATGTGGAACTTTGCTGTTTGTTTGAAACCTCCAACTAATTGAACTCCGCCGTCACACAGCTACAAGTTGGGCTGGTTCAGTGATTATCACGTGGACCTCAGACCTGAATCCGGCAGCTTGGATTGGAGAGGTGACCTTGTTGGCTTTGTCGATAAAGACAATGCTGCCGGTAGCGACAACATGATCGTACGAATCGAAACTGACATTGTTTACAGGAGCGAAGATATATACATCCATTTCAACCGCAAATCCGGGTTCAATAGCGAGACTGTAGAAGGTGGTGACCGAGTTCTCGTCTCCAATCGACCTGAAGGACTTGTATATGGGCAGTCTAAAAGTGTGGCCATTTTGGACGTCAACGGTGTGCACAGAATCGAAAACTTCGAGAACAGCGGGAACACCTTGACAATCACCGTCAACGCCATCACCTTCGGTGATTCCACCTTAGGTGTTCCCGCGAGAGCTAGCGTTACGATTCAGTATGGTGCGACGCCAGCTCCCATTGATCCAACACCAGCACCAGTTGCGCCAACGCCAGCTCCAGTTACATCAGCACCAGTTGATCCAACACAAGCTCCAGTTGACCCAACACCAGGTCCAGCAACACCAGCTCCCGTTGATCCAACGCCAGCTCCAGTTGCGCCAACGCCAGCTCCAGTTACATCAGCTCCAGTTGATCCAACACCAGCTCCAGTTGTGCCAACGCCAGCTCCAATTACATCAGCTCCCGTTGATCCAACACAAGCACCAGTTGCACCAACGCCAGCTCCAGTTACATCAGCTCCGGTTGATCCAACATCAGCTCCAGTTGACCCAACACCAGCTCCAGCAACATCAGCTCCTGTTGATCCAACACCAGCACCAGTTGCACCAACGCCAGCTCCAGCAACATCAGCTCCCGTTGATCCAACATCGGCTCCAGTTGACCCAACACCAGCTCCAGCAACATCAGCTCCCGTTGATCCAACACCAGCTCCAGTTGCGCCAACGCCAGCTCCAATTACATCAGCTCCCATAGATCCAACACCAGCACCGGTTGCGCCAACACCAGCTCCAGTTACGTCAGCTCCAGTTGATCCAACACCAGCTCCAGTTGCGCCAACGCTAGCTCCAGTGACATCAGCTCCGGTTGATCCAACACCAGCTCCAGTTGCGCCAACGCGAGCTCCAGTCACGTCAGCTCCAGTTGATCCAACACCAGCACCAGTTGCGCCAACGCCAGCTCCGATTACATCAGCTCCCGTTGATCCAACACCATCTCCAGTTGCACCGACACCACCTCCTCTGGGAAGAACGTTTGATCATGTTCTGTACAAACATGGCTTTCTTGAAAACGAAGAGGATTGGGAAGCACGATTGAGCAAGTACGACATTTTGGACGGATCAAAGGGAGACATCGACTTATATTTCTTTCATTATGGCATCATTTTCAAGCCTGAACACCATACGGCCCTGACGGGGGCAAACGCATTTGATCCCATGTTGTCAAAGCTGGTTAACATTCCGATCGATTGCACGAAACGCGACAACCAATTTAGGGTCTCATACGCAGGGGTTGGGAAGAATAAGTCGAAGGTAAAGAACAAGTATTGCAGCTGGTTCGTGGGCAACAACGAGAAATTCTGCCCCCTCGTGGATATGGATCCCGATCGTGCATTTGAAGACCCTGAAACAGGTGAGATTGTGAGACCACGAATCTGGCAAACATGTCATCAAGAATGCTGGGAGTACACACTTTGCCACTTCAAGGGCGGGGCATAAGTTTCGTTTCTCTTTGATCCGGCAATGCTTTCGTTGACGTTCTCTCGACATGCATATTCGGCAGCAGCTACTGAGCCTGTTACCAGAGATACGGGATCCTTCGCTTTACGCACTGTCAACACTTGGCAGACTATCTTGTACCTCTTCAGCGAATCACAGGAGTGTTGGTACCTTAATAGCTTAGCTTTATCACAATAGAAGACACCTTTTGTACTCCAGAGTCTAGATGTTCTCAAAGATCAATCAGTTCGGGAAAGTCAAGAATCACGTCTCGACTTGTCAAGACTTCATTGCGTTCGCTTGGAGTCCAGAAGACTTCTACTGCATTAAGAAGTTGTCCTCGCTCGACAAGTACGTCGCTGGCAATGCTTGATAAGACGTCCTTCGTTCCTTGAAGACTGAAGCCAGCTCCATCAAATCTGTGCAAGAACAAGGTAGCAGATTGTGAGAACATGATTTCCTCTGTTTCATCGTATTGCACGTCATGATACTATTTCATAATTCTTACTTTGTTTCATCTCCTTGCAGCTCAACAAGCACACTGACAACAAGTGTCGTTGGACCGCCTCCCTTCTCTTCACTATCAGCCTTGGGAATGTACTCTTTTTCAAACTTGGACGCCTCTCGGTTAGCCCAGTCGTTGAAGAGACTCTCGGCCTTGCCGGCATCCTTTTCACCAAACCACTCGCTGGTGCTGTCGGCTGCCAACCAATCATCGCTTCGACGCAATAGACCTAGACACACATCACTGGCCAAGTCGGCGAGGACCTGGTTGTTGCTACTGCCAGCATTGCGCGCGTTCTTTTCCAAAACTCCAAAGATGGAATTTGCCGATCGGTCGCTGGCAGTGAGGGCCACTTGTACTTTTCCAACAGTGATTCCTTTGCCAAGTGGTCCCTCTTCTTCAAACATCTTGTCGAAAAAGAAGAGCTGCGTGGAACTTGCACAAGGGATGACGTCAACCGATGATCGTTGAACTACTCGGGCTGAGCATCCCTTGCTCAAAAGTGATGGGCTGAATGCCGAGGTGAGCTGACTACCAGCAGACAGAAGCAGGACAGGAACTATGTAGAGTTTCGACATGAGGAGTTATGCTGTATTGGCAGTCGTTGTGGAAGATGATCGGTTTGTGAGTGAGTCGTCACCGTCATCGTCGTTGACCGATTTACTTGTTTCTCACTGTATTGTCACGCCGGGTGAAGGACGTACGCAAAGATCTTCAACTTTTTGTGTCTTTGACTGTGAAGGATACGACATCTACTGTCCATTTTGGAAGTTTGTATGTGTCTGTGCGAGCATGCATGGTGTTGGCGCCAGCAATCGGTCGTTAAATTTCAAAAATCTAAATGCGGGAAGAAAACGGCAAAATTGGGCCACTTTTTCGTTCGTTGGCGCAACAACCACCTGTTTCTCGTTTGGATGCACTAACAGAGCCCCATCTTCATTCAATCACCTGTGTGTAGTCCTTCCTTGACTCTGTACCCTATTGTACTGTTCAAAATCGTTGTCGTTTCGAATTAATTGCGTAGATGAAACGTTTCAAGACTCTCATTTCTCCGAGAGGACGAGATGGAGGCGGCGGCGTCGAACGATTCAGTCCTATGAAAAAGAAGAAGAGTCCTGCAGCGTCAGCACAAACAGAAGATCCGTGGATCATTCAACGCGTCGTTTCGACTAGTCCTACCACAGGAGGAATGTCGGAGGAAACTCCAAAAGCCACCACTCCGTACCACCGTTCTCCTTACACACAACAGACGACCGTTCCGTCAATGATTTCTCTGACGGCCGAGAAGGCAGATCCAAACTCGGAACTGAAGCAACGAATCAAGAGAAACTCAGGAGCAGGCATCAGCAGCCCGATGGAGGAACATGTGAGATCGAAGAAGGAGAAACGCACCTTCAATGCCAAGCTTCAAGAGATGCAGGGAAACCTTCAACACGTGGAACAAGAACGTCACTCCCTACAGCGGGCCAAAGAGCAGCTGGAGCAGGAAAAGACGGCCATTCAGAAAGAGCTTCAAATGCGAGAGAAGGAAGTCACATCTCTAGTCCGTCGGTGCCAGATGCAGGATGAAAAGATGCGTGAGGCTGCCCAGATTCGTTGCAACAATAACGACCTTACGACCCAAGTTGAGGGTCTGCGCTCTTCGTTGACGATGCGAGAAGAAGAGATATCATCGATAGACAAGCTGAAGCAGAAGTTAGAAGACTGTCATCAGGAACGCGAAGAACTTCTTGAACGACTGGCTAGAGTCAAGAGAGATCACGATGATGTGGTGGACACCCTCAACGATTGCTTCAAAAGTATGCAGAAACTGCAGGAGAAACAGCAGTCGAACGACGAAGATCGGCAGCGTGATGTCCAACGTGCAGAGCTCAAGCTCGAGAAGCAACGCCTTGCTTATCAGGAGACCATTTGCGAGTTGAAAGCTGAGATTCAGAAGCGTCACGAACGGATTGAACAGATGGAGACCGTTCTTCGCGACAACATGGCTACCTCCACTGAACTGCGACGTGAGCGCAAGAGATTGAAGGAGTCTTTAGATGAGGCACTGTCAGTACGGAAGGAGTCTATTGAAAAGCTTGCAATTGCACAGGAAGAGCACCAGAAATTCGTCAAGAAGACCGAAGGTGAATACGGTACCACTCTGGATGAGCTGCGCACTTCTTTGACTGAAAAAGATAACGTGATCATGTCGCTGGAAAACGAGGTATCAACTGGTATGGACAAGCTAATGAAGCTATCGGAAGAGATGGACAAAGCTCAGCAGGAACAATCCCAACAGCAGCTGGAATCGAAAGACTCTACCAACCGCAACCACGAGGCGATCCAAGCTCTCGAACAAGAGAACTGGGCATTGAGGGAGAAAGTCTCAGCCAAGGATATGGAACTCACGGTGATTTCCTCGTCAGTCAGTTCACTCGAAGAAGAGAAGGCCGAGCTTCTTGAGCAGCTTGAGCGTACGGGAGAAAAAGCCAAGGAACTAGAAGAAGAGAATGCCTTCATCATGGACATGGAGAGGCAACTCGACGATGTAAACTTCTCCGTTCTAGAAACTCAAGAGGAGAACGAACGTATTCAAGAAGTCTACGATGAGACGGTTGCCGCTCTTCGGAGCGAGTTCAATCAAAAGACGGAAATGTGGAATGAGCTCGAGCAGGGGTTGATGGAAAAGATTGTTACATTGGAGGCTCAGAACTACCAACTCGAGGCCCAGAAAGAAGCGGCGTCGCTGGAGACCCAGCAAAGGAACGACTCTTTTGATAACAACGTTGAAGCCCTGAAGCGAGAACTGAACTCTGTCAAGTCAAGCCTTACTATGACGGAAGAGAAGGCTACCAGCCAGCGGCAAGACATCACGAATCTCCGAGTTGAGCTTAACATGGGACGTGCAACTCTCGCTACCAAGCAATCCGCCCTTTCAGATTTGAAGTCGGAAATGGATCAAATGCGTCGAGAGTCTCAGGCAGCTCTTGTGTGCGAGCGAGAGAAAAACGAGAGAGTTGTGTCCGACCTGCAGAATGAGCTAACCTCGGTCACTCAGGCTGTCGACGAGAGGGATGCTGATGTGCAACGCCTCTCAGTTCAACTGGAGAAGGGGAACTCCAGATTCCAGCAGGAAGTTGACACACTCAAGAGCCAACTTGACGTTCAAGAGAAGCGAGTTGCTTCCCTGACGGAGGCGGTGAACGAGGAACGGCGTACAAAGATGGTCACGATCAAAGAAGTCAGGGAAGAACACGAACGCTCGCGGCAAGAGTGGAGAGATCAATTGGGTGAGAGCAATGTTCGCCTCCAAGAGAAGAGACAGGAAGTCGAATCTCTGCAGCGGCAGCTCGTTTCACTATCGAGCACTGGTGAGAAGGAACAAGTTGCTGCTGATCTCGCCTCAAAGGTTCAAGAAGAGAAGCTCGATGCTTTGCAGTCAGAATTAGATTCGACGCAGCGCCTTGCGCATGAGAAAGCAGCAGAGGTCGAGAGATTCAAATCGGAGTTAAAGACGACCAAGGAGCACGCTGAAGAACAAGCCACGGCAATGTTGGAACGTGCCGCAGAGCTCAATCGGAAGGTTTTGGTCCATGAAACCGAGCTACGAAGGGCAGTAAGCGCCTGTGAAGGAAAAGAGAGTGCGTTGGCTACGATGGGTACAGAAGTGGAAATCGCGCGGCGAAACTTGGCTGATCGAGAAAGGACTATTGCATCTCTCCAGAATGAGGTTGAAAACTTGAAAAGCACTCTCGAACAAGATCTGAGCCAACGAGATGCGACTTTGACTGAGCAAGTGGAAAAGGCCGCCCTGGTGTCAGCTGAGCTCGAGGCAAAACGCAACCTGGTTGAGGATCTTACGACAGAAAAGGACGGTTTGAACGACAGCTTACGCGACAAAGAAACCCATCTTTCAGAAGCGAAGGCTCAGGTGGCGGACCAGGGTGCTTTGCTTAAGGATATTCGCTCCCAGCTATCGAACGAGCAAGAGCAGTTGTCTGTATGTCATGCTCGCATTGAAGAACTTGAGTTGGGATTAGCGCGAGCAATGGCAGAGCTTTCCAAAAACTCGAAAGCTCGGGCCGGCCTTCATGACGACCTTTCATCCCTACAAGAAAAGCTGGAGGAACGTGAGACGTTTTTGAAGGTGCAAGAAGACAATGTTTCCTCTTTAGAGCAGCAGGTTGCACACTACACCACAGATTCAGAGAGCAAGCGAAACGCTTTGGAGGAGCTGAGAACTGAACTCCGTGATGCTCGTGGCTCTTTTGAACGGGAGATGAAGTCTTCGCAAACGAAACAAGCTGAACAACAGCAAACAATCTCAGCTCTCCAATCCCAACAACACCAGTCGACTCTCGAGAAGAACAAGCTTGAAAATTCATTTTCATCTTTACAAGCTGAACTTGAGAGCGCACATTTCAAATTCGAGCAAGAGTCTAAGACCCTTGAAAAGCAGATTGCTCGAAAAGAGGAAATGATAACGAATCTCGATACTGAACTCGCTGCAGTTAAATCTACCCTTGAACGTGGAACGGCAACTTTGAACGAGGAGTTGAAGAGCCAGACTGCCAAGGTATGCGCTCTAACGAAGGCTGTATCGAAGCTTGAGTCCGAACTGGAAGAGAAACAGCGGGACAATTCCTCGATTGTGGCTGAGAAGGAGAACAGACTCTTGCTCCTTGAGCGAGAGCTACAATCACTGCGAGAGACAAAGGAAACTTCTGAGAAACAGCTTCGTGTCGCCATTCAAGAGAGAGACGAGGCTGTGGTAACGTTGAAAACTGAAGCTAAGGAGCTCCACCGGAAAGTTGAGCAGGATGCTCAGTCGTCTCAGACAGAGTTGATGGCCTTGAGACAGCAGCTTCAAAAGGCTGAGATCGACCTGGCGATATCGCAGGATGAACTGCGAGACGTCAAGATGATTGACCTAACCGAAGCTGAAGAGGCGATAGAATCCCTAGAGTCTGATCTCCGTAACCTGCGATCTAAGGCAAGAAGTGACGAAGCGGCCTCAACTACCCTGATTTCCGACCTTCAGGCTCAAAGTGAGCAGCTTGAAGCAAGACTGAGTTATGCTGAGAAGGGAAGCAGCGATACTAAACATCTTCACGACAAAGCCGTGTCTAAGTTGCAAGGGGAATTGGACGCCCTGAAGCAGGAAAACGAATCCTTGGATAACGAATTGAAGGAGAACTTCAACAAGTTGAATGAGCGCCATTCAAAAATCACGTCCCTTACTCAGGAGAAGGGGCAGCTTGAGAGTGAACAGACCAAGCTTTGTGGACAGATCGAGAGCCTGGAGGTGGAGTGTGCCAAGGCCAAAGAGGAGCAAGACAAAGCTACTTATGCGTTGGAACGTGAACTCAATCGACAGTTCGCTAGTCGACAAGACGAGGACGTTGAGTTTCAGAAGCGCCAATCAGATCTTCAAAAACAGCTGAAGGCGTCGGAGACCAAGGCCGCTACTCTCGCGAGACAGCTAGAAGAAGCTGACGAGCTCCTGGAAAGCCGAACAACTCTTCTTGCAGACATGGTGGCGCACAACAAGGAGACGGAAGAGAAGCAAAAATGTACTGGTTCGCAGCTGGACGAACTCAAGGAGGAATCAGAGCTCTTCAAGAGCGACATGGAGACAGCACAGCAGGAACTTGCTCGTGTTAAAGCATCATACGCTAAGAAAGAGGACCAACTGTTGGAAACGATTCAGAACGAACGTAGTCTCCGCGAAATCGCGGAAGTTGAACTTGAGAATACACACGCGGCGATGAAGACAAAACGAGATAACAGGGAGCTTACCGAACTGGAGAAGGAGAATGAAGAACTTCGTGATAAGGTGAGGCGGCAAGAGGCCTACCTGAAACGAAAGTTGCAGAAAGACAAGGCTGTAAGGGAGAGGTCCAAAACATCGGGCCTTGCAACACCCGGCAAGGCGTTCAGGGAGAGAAACTCCAGACAATCAGGTCTTGCAACACCATCTCGCAAGACGTCGTTGCTACCTACGCCATCGACAACGAGGGGTGGCTTAGCACCAGTCTCAGAGAACTTGTTCCGTGCAGGTGCAGGCCTTCGGTAACCACTTTCAAACCATGTGAGTTTAGATGTACAATTCACTTCTTGTACTGGTGGGCACAGATTAGGGCATTATCAGAGATAGTAATGTAGAATCATAGAGCAAGACTTCGCTATTATAAAATGTAACTTGTGCTTTCTCTCTAGCTCTTTCCTGGCGAGAGAGTGAGCGCCTCAGTGTCGCAGATGCATTCCATTTCAAACTGCGACGTACGTTCATTGAAAGCTGCCCAACTCGCCAGCAGCTAGAACAAAAGTTGACGTGACTCGCAACAAAGGCAAGTAGACCACTCGAAAGGACAAGCAGATTTCTCTCTACCCCTCGAATCCGTATGAAATTACTCCTGCTGTTCCAATTTTGTATGGTATCTGTGTTCCATTCACAGTGGCCTTGGACTCTTGTTGAACACTGTTGTTGGCTGGTTGTTCCAGGCGAATCCGACACGTGACATGCTTGTCGTCCAACCCCGAGTAGAGTCGGTGGGACGAGGCGACAAACAAGACGTTGGTTTCTCGCCACAGTCGCATGACTTGTCGCACCACCTCTTGTTTGCTTGTAGCATCCTGAATGGTCGTCAAGAAGGAATCCCACAAGACCAACGTGGGTGTCTCGTCGTTGTTGCCAAGTCGCAAGGCTTCCAATGCTGCCACTGTGGGAACCGTATCGTGAACAAACACCAAATGGATTCTAGCAAGACAGTCTTCGATTTCTTGATCAATGAGTTGATCCAGGACACCCTGGAGTAACAGTGTACCGCGGACAGCGGAGATCAAACGCGGAAGAAGGATATTGTGCAGAGGATCCATCAAGACGACATGTGGCAGGGTAACGCAGTGGCTTGAGGGAAACCTCGATTGTCGTGTGGCAACCACGAAACGAGCCGCGAGTGAAATCAGCGTCCAAGTCCCATTGCCAGTCAGCTCGAGGAGCGCCGGCTTTCCCTTCTTGAGAGTGGCATCAAGAAATGCAATGCCTGTTGATCCGCTGACAAAGGACCATGCCGCAGAAGTAGGGTCCGTAGGCTCAGTCGTGTGTGCCTTTTGAGATCTCTGGAACCACTCAAGAGCTGTTTCACTCCATTCAGCTTGATTAGTTTGTTCTTGAAATTCCATGGTTCTTGGGCACATTGTAGGCTGTCGTGCAACTGACGATGTCTTCCAATGACGAGTTTCAATTTTTCCTTTCACGTGAGGATCAGATCAATCGTTAGTTTGATCACAACCGTTTCACGTCGTCGGATTGGTTGTCGTGATGAACAGATTGCAACTGAGAGTGAAGATGAAGATGAAGATGAGCGAAGCAAAACGACGCGCGCGCCAAAATGAAGCCTTGTTGTTCAAAATATACCGGGTACTGTTGTCTGTAGCACAGTAGAGGCTAGCTTTAGTAAGTGTGGTCCGCGAAGCTGATTTCGTGAAGGCGAGGCTAATAGAGTACGAGTAAGAAGGTATAGTAGAGATTAAGATCGCTAAGGACGGAGGGGATGGTGACACGCTTCTATACTACCTGGGCAGGATTAAAATCCAGGAAGTGGTGGCGTTGAGCAAAGTCCTATTACAACAAAGCAGATGGCAAAAACGGATCTTTCAGATGAATCAATCGGTGGTTTAAAAATACAATTTATTTGGCTATCGTTTTCTTGATCTCTAGCCCTTGCTGTTACATTTCGTGTAGCTTTCGCATTCTTGATGACAAGTTTGAAAGATACGTGGTCGAACGGTCTCACCCGATACAGGGTCGACAACGGCCCGAGCGGGATCCATATCCACAAGAGGACAGAACTTCGCGTTGTTAGAGACAAACCACGCACAATACTTGTCCTTTACCCTTGCTCTCGCAGCGGCTGTCTTTCCAACCCCGGTGTACTGAACTATGAAATTGTCGTCACGCTTTGTGCAATCAATTGGAACGTTGAGCATCTTGGACGAGCCAGGATTGAAGGCATTGCTTCCTGTAAGGCTTTGGTAGTTTGACATGGAGATACCGTAGTGCTGGAAGTATGCGTTGATATCCCCCTTGGCTCCATCCAGTACATCGAGTGTACGAATACGGTTCTCCCACTGAGATTCGTTCTCAAGTACATTATGCTTGTACGAGATGTTGTTGACGAATGTGGGGTCGTTGTTCGGCGCTGGTGGCGGTGGTGTTACCGGCGCCGAACCAAACTGAATCGTAATGGCCGCCCTCGAGGGACTGCCAAAATTAATTGAGTTGACAGTGACTGTCAAGTCATTGCCAGAACCCTCGAAATTTGTGACGGTATGCTTATTTCCGGCCGTCAGTGTTGAAACTCGAGTAGACACAGCGTAGCTGAGTCCTTCAGGACGACTTGTTACGTGAACTTGGTCGCCACCCTCGATTGTCCCGGAATTGAATCCAGTTTTGCGATTGAAGTGGATGTACACGTCGTCATTTGATCTGTCGCTTTCGATTCGAATGATCATCTTGTCGCCACCACCGGCATTGGCACGATCAACGAATCCAATGAGGTTGCCACTCCAATTCAAGGAACCACCGCTTGGTTTGAGGTTCACATGATAACTACTGAACCAACCCAATTCCCAACTGCGAGTTGATTGGTGACGAGATAAGTGTGAGATTGATTCACCAACGAGATAAGCCAAGTCAAATTCCTTCCCAGTTTTAATGACTAACCTTTTTGCTCCGTTGAAACACATTCGGGGGTAATCATCTTGGTTGTACGAGAATCCCATCATTCCCGACTGATCCTCGTACTGTGCATATTGAGTGCCGCTATCATCACCAGCGTGCGCAAGACCCAAGTTGTGGCCAATTTCGTGCATCTGGGCAGACACGGAGCTGCACCAACTGTATCCAGGAATCAAAAGATGGTGAGATATGAGATGTGACGGCTATTTGTATGCAGCACACACAGCACCATGTGCTTACCGGTCGTTGTATACAGTCAAATAGCTATTGGTGTAGCCATACGCAATCCAGCCGTTGGGGGTGGTTCCGGGGGGAATGCACAACATGACATGATCGGCAAGCTGGTTCAAACTACTGACTCTGTAGAACGCCAGGACCTTTGCTACGGCTGCTCGTCTGACATCGTTGTTGTTCACCCCATTGACATTCATGGGAACGTGGACCGTAGTTACTCCATCACTTGCGAAGAAAGGAGAGCGCTGAGATTTTTCAAAGCGCAGTTGGTTGTAAGAGCAATCCTCATACTGCGTCTTCAGGTTAAGATTGTCTCCGTTGGCACCGAAAATGTCGTCAGCAAGCTGGTACTCGCCCACAGAAAGGCCAGCAACTCGAACCACCAAAACATCTCTCTTTCCTGTCACGGCAAGTTTACGTTGTTCGGGAGACAACCTTCTGTTGACCTGTAAACGACAAACTGTCAGTCCTGCGTCACGTTTTCGACAAACTGGGTGTTTGAACAATCGAAATTACTTACCGTCACCACAGCGGCGTTGCTCGGAACCAAAAGCTCTCCTTGATGGTCATCAATTAGAGCCCCATCAGCGAATAGGGTTGTTTGACCAGACTTGACGTTATTGTCTCTTATGAAATTACTAGGGAGATTGTTGACCATGACCATATTGCCCATTGTGGAGTCCATGTCGGAACCCTGTAGTTCGCATTCGACATGTTCTTGTTCACGATTACCCGAAAGCTGCATGTGCGCAACGAGCACAAGGCAAGGTTGCGTGAGGTCACGGAGCCCCGCTGTACGACGCCGAAGCGAAGATTTCTCCTGAGGCTGATAGTCACAAGTTGGCCGGTTAGTAAGTCATTCAGTTATCTGCCGCAAAAGACCTCGATCAGACACATGTTGCGTCGTACCTTTTCAGCATCGACCAGCGCTATGCTGATAGAGAGAAGACCAATCAGTTGCAACAGCTTCATTTCGATTTCTGGTTGTCGAAAAATGTAAGGTGAAATATTGTGTGATGAGGACTACGTGGTTCCAATTTATCTAATTGTGGGGCTGGTTTCACTGCTGTCATCTGATGCGAAGAAGGTGGATGCCGGTTGAAATCTACTCCGATCACGTTAATTAGTATGAAGATCGTAGACACAATGGGGACATCTTCGTCGAAATCCTAGTAGGAAATTCAGTAGAAATGATATCTTCAAGGTTATATGTGTCTCTTTGGGCAAACGTCTTGATCACCATCATCCGTTTTCATGACTTATTCTCTTAAATGTTTGTGCCACGTTCACCCATTGAGGAGTCACAGCAGTCCAGTAGACACAACAATGAACTGAAGGAAATGTGTGTGACAGACATTTCCGACATTTTGAGGATTCAAAAGATTGTTCTGAATGCTTGGATCTCGTGAATGGGTTTATCTTATGTACGCTCCACGAATCTTCTAAGGTACTGAAGAACTTGCGGACTGCCTCTGAAATTTCTCCAGCATGACCCTCAGAACCTGTTTATCGCACAGTTAACCGATGGCCAGGGCATGCGGTGTCATTGAGTGCCATACGACTAGCTACAAATTGATAGAAGCACTGCGGTGATATTTTACATGTCGCGTGACTTGGTCCTGATTTCACCAGTTATGGCTTCCACCGCAACTGCATTGGCATTCAACGGATTTGCATAGTCACCGCTTCGTAGCAATCTAATCGTACTTCATCACAACGGAAAGGCTACATATGTGCTTAATTGAATCGATTCCTTGAAGGGCAAGGCTTATGTAAGCAGGCGCCGGTATCTAGTATGTAACCGCATCCAGCGAAGAGATTCTAGAGTAGAAAGAGAAAAGGGGAAATGGTTGGCTACTGCTCCGGCTAGAGAGTTGCGACGTACGTGTCGCCAGAGGACATGCGGGAAATTTCAACGGACAGGATCGTTCTGGAATGGGGGTCGATGAATCTCTCTGACTAGACATGAGCTTTCAACGGTCAGGATCATTCTTTAATACATGTAGGGCTTTCTAGGTTGTTGAATCTCTCTACAGTACCTAGACTTTGAGCGAGACCGCAACTGCCTATGAGTGCAGATCACTGGAACTCAACGGATTATCAGCGTCATCGCTTCACGAGAACCTTCGCTGACGAGAGTCGATTCGTTCAAGGGAGAGGCTACTCCTATGTTGCATCAAATCGATTGCTTGAAGGGCAAGGCTTATGTATCGGGTATTAACCGCATCCAGCGAAACGCTTTAGACGAGAAGAGAAAGGGTCGGGGACGATGTTACTATCGCTTGAGAGAGTCTAATGGTTCCGTGGCGCAAGAACCCATGCTTGTCCGTCATCACTTCAGGATGGAAAATTGCAAATTCGAATGGACAGGAGAGCTCTTCTGGATAAGGACTTTTTTGGTCGTGAAATCAGTCTATCTACTTGAGTAGTATCTAGAATGTGTTGCGCGAGACTTCGACTGCTTCAGGGTAGTTCCAAACAAATGAGCCGCCAGACCTACCGGACCCGGGTACTCTTTGAAGTACGATCTAGTATCACGCAACAAGCCATTCCCCATACGACACCTCGGGTCATGCATGGGCTGAAAACGCTTATATGACATCATTGTCGCAAAACCAGACGTCAGTCCAGAGGTGCGAGCATTATTGGTTTACTTGAAGTACATTACGTTAAGATCCATTGTGATTTTATCCTTTCGAGAATCACGCACGCCAGCAAAGCGAGCTTGAGTGATATTTGGTATTCGTTGATAGTTTGTACTCCAGAGTAGCAGCTGTTGGTAATACCGCGAGTTGTGACTCCCAAGAAAGTGCTAACTCTATAGCAAAAAGAGAACCATTGTGTGGTTCTGCTAGTCTGGTTCTGTTGTTGCTAGAGCAAGAAGTGAACCAGCACCCGATTACGAAGGCAGTACTACCTGGGATTGAGCCAGTCACTAATTGGACAATACAATGCCAACCTCGCCCTTATGTACGGAAGATTGTAGCTCAATCCAACTCATTTCCCCGAACCAGGGGTTAAGGTGACCAATGAGAGGGTGGGGAAGTTATACGCTGGCAAACGGTGGTGACGATAAACTGGTATGCGCCAATTATTATTGCCTCTAGAATAGATAGGAGTACTGGAGTAGATGCAATCAGTAGCTACGTGTACTCTGAGTCTACCAATTCTCTCAATAATTGCAGTCACTAGCTACTCTCACCGCCTCGCTCGGCAAATCAATCGTGCTCATCTATCGTAAAGACAACCACCGCTGGGGCTGTGAGCTCTCCACAAGGTGAACTCATGCTCTCAAACGAAGCCAGACAATTCTGTCCGCGACAGAATGGCTCGACAACATGGACATCGGGTTGGATCCCGCTTTCAAAAGGACAAATCGATCGATCGACGGACCTTCCACCTTTCGCTACACTTACTGTACTTCACTTTAGCATCTAACACCTTCTTGGCGAGCCGTCGACAATCCGATGCAACAGTACGAACCTCGAGTAGAGGTGTTATTGTAGTGTTTGCAGTAGATCTTTTACAGGCGCTACAGTAGAAGACTCGCACGTTGCAAGACCTTCATGGCATTCTTCATGGTGGATGTTTTGGACTACCTCCAGTAAATGATTCATCAACTTGCTTGTGCATGCTCTACATGATGCTCTAGATGTCACAAGAGACCTCAAGAAAAAGCGGCGGGCAAGATGCGAGTTTGTGCACATGCCTGCGCAGTCGCTAGCTAGATTGGGATAGACCCAGACAAGAGTAGCTGGAAACAAGAAGATGCTGCAAGTGACAAGAGCCCCAAGAAAAGGCGGCGGGCCTATCAACTTCGCAAAAATCGGATGGATACTACCGCAAGTGAAGACCGCATGAGCCAGTGTGTTTGAACGATTGCCACTCTTTCGACGATGCGGATTGCACGGATAATTGAAACTGCAACCAGTTATGCTG
>JAVCKV010585104.1:0-30268 GCA_032274145.1 Herpochondria borealis
TTATGCGTTGGGCTGCCACCTGGCCAGCAAAGGGGCCCAATTACCTTGTGGTCGCATTAGTGACTCACCTGTAGAAATTCAAGACCTAATATTTGAACAATGGCTGCAAGTGTTTCACCCCAAATGCGGAAACACACTTAGTCGATCAACAAGCGTAAGTGAACTCAATCTCCCCCACGAAACGACGGTTTCCAGCTAATCACAATCGCCAACAAGTGGGGTAGCTCCTGTATGAGTCTGAATCGGTTTACGAAAAACAGCTCATGCGGCGGCCTTGATGCCGTGCTGACTCATTAGCGCAGTAAAACTAGTAAAGTCAGTGGGTTTATGGAACAGGTAACCCTGATACTCCTGACAATAAAAACTATGCAGCATCTCCAATTGCTCAGGAGTTTCAACACCTTCTGCAACAACATACAGACCGAATAACTTTGCCATAGAAACAATAAGCTCAATAATGGGTTTGGCACTATCCATTGAGTTTACAAATGATCTGTCAATCTTGAGACAGCTAATGGGATATCGATGCAGATAAGCAAGGTTTGAGTACCCAGTGCCAAAGTCATCAATTGCGATCTCGAATCCAGCTGCCACAAGCTGATGTAGCTTGTCGATAGTGCATCGGTCATGCCCTAAAAGTACTGACTCAGTAATTTCAAGTTCTATTTTTTTCGGGTTGCCGCGCTGTTCCTTTACGATTTCGAGTAACTCTTCAACCAGATGTTCTTCGTTAAACTGTAGCGGTGAGAGGTTCACTGAAATTCGAATATCGTGTCCTTGTTCTGCCCAGATACGCTGCGCGACGACGGCATCTTTGAAAACCACTTTTCCCAGCTCTGATATTAACCCCGACTCTTCACACGCGGTAATAAAGCCATCAGGTTGTACCAGTCCCTGTGTAGGATGATTCCACCTGACCAATGCCTCTGCTCCAACAATTGAATTGCTACTAACCTCAAGTCGTGGCTGAAAGTAGGTTTCGAATTGATTACCCTTCAATGCCGAGCGCAATTCAGAGACGAGGTTCATTTTCGACTCCGCGGCATCACTAAGCTCTTTGGAAAAATAAGCGAAGTCGTTTTTCCCGGTCTCCTTTGCGTGATACATCGCTAAATCGGCGTGTCGCATCAGTTCAAGTATCTGCGTACCGTTGTTTGGAAACAACGCTACGCCAATTGACGGTGTAACCTGAACTTCACGACCTTGTAAAGTCATAGGCACAGAAACAACGTTAATTATTTGCTGCATGATCGATTCGAAATGTTGTTCACTATCGAATGGGTTTATTAACAGCAGGAACTCATCTCCACCGAGACGAGCGATTGAGTACTGTGACTTTTCAACACTTCTCAGCCGGTCAGCCACCTCTACCAGAAGTTGATCACCTGCATCATGTCCCAGAGAATCATTTACATTTTTAAAGTTATCTAGGTCGATAAAAATCAGCCCACCAGACTTCCCTTCCATCAGCGTTTTATCGATTTTCTGTTGAAAATAAATTGAAACATAATTACGGTTAGGAAGTTTTGTCAGGGTGTCGTGTTCAGCTAAAAATTGGGCATGTTCTTCCGTTGCTTTTAACTTGGAAATATCCACCTCGCTGATTAACCAAGCCGCCTCACCAGAGACTGCATCATGACAACGGCGCGCGGTAATATCGTGCCATACGACACCTTTGACTGTGTTGACATTGGTTATGGCTTGTATCTCCTCCTTTGTGGGATCGTCAAGTTGACGCAATAAATCCTGATCTACGAAATGATCTTGAAGTTTATTACTCGCGCTTGACACAATACTACGAGAGGCAGGGTTTCTATACAGTGGAGCGCCAGCATTGGAATACAACGAAATGTTCACAGATGTATGCAACAGAGCTTCCGAACTACGCAAATTCTCAGCAACTGCAGCTTTCTCAGTAACACCTTCGCAAAACATACATAAACGATCGGGGCTTAACCGGTATGCGCTGAAAACTACGTTTAACGTTACTGGCTCGCCAACAGGGTACATGGTCCAAATTTCAGTGAACTGCGCAGTTTCGTCTCTGGCAAAATCAGTTTTGTATTGTTCTAGACGTTTGGAAACTGATACCGACAAATCAGTGCCCATTTTACGACTTAACAACTCTTCTTTGGAATCAGACTGCCAAACGTGTAAAGAGCTTTCATTACTCCATAGAATACGTGAATTATCTAGATCG
Source organism: Herpochondria borealis (assembly GCA_032274145.1). NCBI lineage: Eukaryota > Rhodophyta > Florideophyceae > Ceramiales > Ceramiaceae > Herpochondria > Herpochondria borealis. Next base: position 2,201 of record JAVCKV010585104.1, read on the forward strand.
AACACCCAAACTGGATGCTGCAACCGTTCCAATTCGCACAACTTTATCGCAAGCGCAGCGGCCTCTTCGGCTAAAGAGCTTTCGAGTTTCATGGATGTCTGTGCTTGTTGCATAAGTTATCCAGCTAGCGCAATGGTTCTTTAAGCGGCCAAGCTCTGGCTTTGCCCTGTCAGCAGCTGACCTATAGGTACGTATCCAGGTTGATCTTGAACTCGCGCCATCCACGCTGATATGTGCTTGAACTGTGATAGTTCAAAACCACCTTCGTCTGCAAGGTGTGTGTATCCATACACGGCAATGTCCGCCACGGAATACCCATGGTCAGTAACGAAATCATTTTTTTCTAGGTAGTTGTTAAGCACAGCTAACCCCTGATTTCCACGCTCTCTCCAAACCGGAATCATAGCTTCGTGATCTTTCTGCAGTTCCGGAACAATGAACGTGAAAAAACGAACAGGCGAAATATTGGCCTCAAGCATCGTTTGCTCGTAGTTCATCCAACGTATAGTCTGAGCACGCGATAACGCTGTGGCCGGCATCAAATCAGAACCTTCAGCCAGGTACCAGGCGATGGCATTCGATTCTCCGACGCCGACTCCTCCGTCTAAAACCATATAGGGCAATTGCCCCAAAGGGTTAATGGAGAGAAATTCAGGTGTTCTGGATTCGCCAGCGAGCACGTTCAAATAATTTACATTGCACGGCAAGCCTAGTTGAGCCGCGACCTGCATCGGTTTGAAACTGTTTCCTGAGCCTTGAGTCACGTATAACGTTGGAATTTGAGTCATGGTTCTAATTACATCTTGCCTCTGTGTATAGAAATATCGGTAGAGCGTGGACAGTGCTTGATGGCAGAGTAGTATTGATACGTTACACAATCGCTTCCCCAATGATGACATCAACCGTGTCTTCTCTAACAGTTTCAATATCATAGGCGAAATTTAATAACCATCCTCCATGTCATTTGATATCGAAAAGCTTGACGCCATAGAGTTACTGTATTGGTTTTGAGTGGCCAGAAATGATATGAAATCGGGCGCCTGGCCGAGCAACCCCGTTGGGCTCCACATGGCATGCGTACACGGTAGGGTTCAATCCTTCAGCGACAATTGACCTATCGTGGATTCAAAATGATTGGCGATAACATTGGCTCTGGTCGCATTACAGCGCTGAGTGAGGCTGTTAATAGACTATCAGATACATCGTAAGATCAAGCCTGTAACTATCGACCTAAATCACGTTCAATTTTTGCCAACGAATTCCACCACTGCGCATAATCAGTCTCATCAGGAATACAACCACTGACATCAGATGCACCATCGCTCCACCAAACGGCGCCCGCTTCTCCTAACACTTCTTTCGCTTTATATGCCGCGTCTCGATCCTTCGCCATTCGCGCTTGCATGAGCGTTTTCAACTCGCGTCGTCGTGTTGCATCATCAAGATCCGGATTAGTGCATCGCTTAAGTACACCTTTGGATACAAGGTAACGGCCATCCGGTGTGTGGGGTCGATTCTTCCTAGCCATGAGATACACCTTTGCTTGTCGATCTATCAATAGACCACATCAACGGGAATAAGTCATGCACAACGGCCTCGCCTAACACGTGCTCAACCTCAGGATACGGTGTAAGCATAGGAGCTATAAACGCCCTACGGCTTAGAGTGTATTTCTTTAGAAGCCTTCTGGCGTTGCAGCACTAATGGGAGGTTCAGAAACGTATTGTCTGTTATAGGCAGTTTGCATAACATCCATCACTTTCTTGAAGCCCAATTTCTGAAGCTGCACCAAATAAGTATCCCAGTCTGCATCAACATCCCGGGTACCCCTTATCCAATCCTCTTGTTGTTCGAGCATGTAGCTCAACAAAGTATTCCAATAAAAATCAAATATTTCCTTTTCTTCGGTGTTAAGCGTGACCCCGTGGAAAGGATCTACTAAATAGTTGCCTTTCTCATACAGGTCGATTCCTTCCAGCGCTATCTTGTTGGTCCATTGTCGTTCATACGCGTAGTCTTGCGGGAACCCTCTAGGCACTTGTGCTCCTATATTCCACAATCGCGAGTTAACTGGAAGCTCTCCGTTCAAAACCTCTTCAGTGAAAATAGGTTGGTCATCAATTAAGGTATATTCATTACCTTCTAATCCAAAATTGGCGAGGCGTCTGCCTTGTGGCGTAAACCAAAAATCGAAGTACTTAATGGTCTGCACTACATGTTCGTTTGTTTTTGTGATTGCCCAGCCGTCGGGTTTGATAGAGGTTCGACGATGTTCTTCTATGCGTTTTCCGCTAACACTTCGAGGAGGTGCAAACGGTTTAAATGCAAAGCCTTCTATTTCGCTGTCAAGCCGATCGTTATAGCTGGCGGTAGAGGCAAACCAATCGTGCGTCATTCCACCTTGGTTGCTCGTAAGCCGTTGAGTACGAATGTCACCACCACTGACATCTGAGCTTTGTATGTTGTTGTCAATGAGCCCTTCGGCGTACCATTTCGCAAGATGCTTTATGCCTGTTCGATATTCTTCCTCAATATATCCATGACGTATTTCCTTGCCAACAACATAAAAGTCATGCCATGAGTCCGAACCAGAAGTGCGCGCGTCCCAGAGCGTAACCAAGCGAACCATTTCTTCGAAGTCGCGAGCGAAAAAAGGAATTTCGTCCTTTAAACCATTGCCGTTCGGATCATTGTTAAGAAATGCTGTTAAAACTGTGTACAGCTCATCAACTGTTTCCGGCGTCGTTAGCCCCAGATTCTCTAACCAATCTGTTCTTATAAAGTAGGCTCTTCCGTATTTCCCATCAGGCACGTACGGTATGAAGTATACGTTGCCATCGGAGGCGGATATCGCCCTGAGTAAGTGCTGTTTGTCTTTAAAAAAAGCTTGAATATTAGGTGCGTGTTTTTCTATGAGCCCTTCCAAGGGTAAAAATATTCCCATGGGGCCATACTGGTTGAATTTTTCTTTTAGCCCCGTACCGCCGACAATGTCAGGCCATTCATCATTCGCTCTTAACAAGTTAAACGATTCATTGCCTTTGTCTATGTCATCGGCTGTTACGTTGTTTAGCGAAATGCCTGTGAGTTTACTTGCTCGTTTCTCTACCGGCCACTCACTGTTATAAATAGAATTTCTGCGCTCGTGATAATGGAAGTGAATATCCAAGGTCAGCGGTTCTGATGCAATGGGTAATGGTATGGCATCTTGCAGAGGCGCGGATATAACTGGTTGCCCATGTACTATCACGGTGAGAAGAATTACGAGGCGTAATGATATAGAAGTGTTCATGAAAAATAAGTGCCTTTTGCTCGGATGAAGTGGCTCATCAATTTATTGATTTAGAGCAAATTGATGGCTAGAGCGGCGCTTGGCATTCTCCTCATCTAGAAGAGTTTTAAATGATGCGATCCAATGCTCTGTAACAGGCTCATCAACCCATAAGTGAGTGATGAGATGATCGATACGCGCAAGAAAGCCACGATCGCCAATACTGGCATACGGCTTAATCGCTTTTCCGGGTCTATCGATTGTCCGGTAGGCAATTTGATTGCATTTGTCCAGCCTGCTTATATCAGTTTCTCGTAAAGGTGACAGCGAACCTTTCAAATAATTAAATGCATCACTTACAGCCTGATCGGTCACGACGTCTAAGAACATATTTTGTCCAAGTTGCTCTTCGGCCGTAGAGACTTGGCCTAAGGCGAACATATCCATAACCAAAATTAAATTGTCTGAGGTGCCGGGGGCCGGCGCACAGTCAAAGTCTCTTCCTAATTTCAGCCCTAGGTTTTTAAATTCGCCTTTCGCCCAATCGCCCATTGATACCGTTAAGGCTTTATTCGCAGCCACTGCTGCGACTTGTTGATCCCAACGACCTTCTCCAAAAGAATGGGCGTGGGGTTTTAGCGCCTTAAACGTGTCAACAGCATCAGAAAATGACAACTCGTTTAGAGGTGCTGTATCAAGCTCGTTGTAGGTTTTCTGAAAAAGAGATTGACCAATGGTCCCCAAGAGTATGTTGTTGAATAGAATACGGCGTTGCCAAGGTTCGTCTCCCACGGCAATTGCAATAGAGTCTTTTTGGGCGCCGCTTTTCGCGAATTTGAGAAAGTTCGGCCAGCTGTTCATAACGTCTTGGGACGTCAACGATGCATTATTGGATTTAAACCAAAACCAATTCTCGCTATGTATGTTTACGGGAATAGCAACTAGTTCGTCATCAACAATCACTATGTCTAAAACATTGTTGATAAACTTATCCTTGAGGGCGTTGAGTCGCTTTGGCTCAATGTTGTTGAGCATTCCGAGTTTCCGAAATTGCGATATTTCCCAGCTTGAGTTCCATTGCACTAGGCTGGGTGCATAGCCTTTAGCCATTCTAGATACTGCTCTGTTGAGCACCTCTATTTGACTCTCTCCGGGAACATCAAACCAAATGCCTCCTCTTAGCTCAAACTCATCTTTAAGCACATGCATGGCTCTGGATTCTCCACCTCGATACCACCAATGCATCACTTCAACCTGTGGCTCAGCGATAACTGTGGGGGGGCAGAAATAGATACTGAAAAATAGTAGAGTTCCTACTATTTTCGGATTAACTACCTTCATTAAATTGAATGTGACCTTCACGATTCTATCCGGTGTTCTTCAACAACTGTTCATGGGAGAGAACCTCCATTACATCTGAAAAAGGAGCAGGTTTATGAAAATAGTAACCCTGGATTTCATCGCAACCGTGATCGCGGCAAAATTCCCATTCTTCCTTGGTTTCTACGCCTTCAACAACACATTTTTTGTTGAGCTTTTGGCACAGGTAGATGACCGTGAGTACGATGGTTTTCGAATCTGGATTTTCTGACATCATTCTGACGAAACTTTGGTCGACCTTGATGATATCGACATCTAAGCCAACAATAGAGCTTAAGGAGGCGTAGCCTGTACCGAAATCATCAAGCGCTATGCCCATTCCCAGCGATCGGGCGGTGGCTATTGCTTTGGCTGTTGCATCATTATCGTTGTCTAGTGCGACGTTTTCTGTGATTTCCAGATCAAGATGACAAGAGTTCGTCTCGGTTGAATTAACCAGCATTGTCATTCGCGAAGAAAAATCCGCCTCACGCAGAAAGATATCAGCTGCATTAAATGCGATACGACCTGGTTGCAGGCCGTGTTCTACCCAAGCGTTATAGTCGTTGGTGATTTGATCTAAAAGCTGCCATGTGATCTCGGTAATGAGTCCCGATTTCTCTGCTACCGGTATAAACTTAAAAGGAGATAGGATAGTTCCATCCGCAAGTTTCCAACGGCATAGCGCCTCCATGCCGCAAGCAAGCCCCGTCATTGCATCCACTTTTATTTGGTAGAAAGGGACAAATTCGTTGTTTGCCAGCCCAACACGAATACTTTCAACCAGAATATTTTCTTCTTCAATGCTAGAGCGCATCAAGGGTTCATAGCGCGGAAGTATATTTTCGTTAGGGTCGTAGTGCTGAGCGGAGAGACGGGCATCAATTAGTTTGTTGAGGAAATTATCTGCTGTGATTTCACCGCAGCAGTAACCGAGTCGTACTTTCGGGTGAACAACCGTGTTTTCTACTTTAAGTCTATAATTGAGAAGGTTTTTTAATTTGAGTACAAATGCAGGATCTGTATGGTCCTTATCATTAGTTTGTAAAATTCCAAATTCGCTATCGCCAGATCTAAATAATAGATCGTTGCCCTTTTTTACCTGCTTAAGCCGTGTTACGAACTCTTTGAAGAATTGCTCTAGGGCTGTGGGGCCAACTATTCTGCTTATAGCATCCGCATTTTCCAGAGAAACAACTAGCAAGCAGCCGTAGCGATGTTGTGACTCATCAAACTGATGATTTTTGGATATACCTGCGGCATTAGGTAAGCCTGTTACCTTGTCGTAGTTCGCCTGTATAAAAAGGTTTTTATGCGCTGAGACTAAATTTTTATTGACTTTGTTTAGTCGCTTTCTTAATGGCAGAAAAATGAGTAAAACTTCAATGGCTATTATGCTTAATGCTAGTAGAGTTAGGCCCTTGTGGGTACTGTCCAGATGTGTCGACCGTTCCGTGATAATTTGTTGGAGTCTGCTAACAGCTACACCGTAACTTTTACCCAGGGCGCCGTTTTTAGCTGCTGTGGCTTCCACTGGGAGCCAAAGAAGACCATCCCCTGGAGCTTCGTTGCCTTGATTTATGGCTATCTCTTGAAGCCGTACAACATACTGATTCAGTTTTAACCATATGTTATCCGGCGGACCGTTGAACAGATTGTTAAAATCATTGTAGTAGTCAAACCCCTTAAGTAACTCAAGTTGTGATGCCGTTTTATCACTCAGATCTTCTATATTTTCAATTGCGCTCTGCAGCTTTGATTCTATTTTTAGCTCAAGCCTTGATTCAGACTCTGGTAACTCTTTAGCGGCTTTCAAATCTGATAGGTAAATAGTGGAATCGCGAATTGTGGTTCTGAGTTCAGCCGTGGTTGCGCCAAATGAATTCAGGAGGTTTTGTTCGTGCAGGATGTTTTTAAGTGTGAAATAACTAAACAGCAACGCACTACAGAGAATGAGTGTGGCTAAGACATAGGCGGCAGTCATATAGCGAGTTAGACTATTTAGATCCCGCAGCAGAGGGACTGATGTTAGGGGTTGTTTCTGCACCTTGTTTAGCTCGTACTGGTTCAATAATCCTGATGAAAGTTATGCAACTGTATGTCTTGTTTTTGCAACAGACATAAGGCAATTAGCGGCTCATGCCACACCCAATAAAATTGTCGTATAGACCGATAAATAGGAGCTAGTAGCTGGAGCACAGTCTGTGCCAATGCCTTTAGAAACTTCACTAGCCTAAAGGTGTATACCGCCTGTACTGTCTAAGCGAATTTGATAGCGTTCGGTGTGTGTTTATCAATACCTAAGCCGTCAGTTAATAAAATGGCGTATTATTTGCTGTTCTGTGCAATGTATACATGTTTGTCAAGCGCACTCGGTACTAACGAATAAACAACTATCGATGCCTCGTTTGATAGTCAGAAAATTGAATCTGTGCTCAATGTAAACCCGATGGACTTTGGTTTAACAACAGAGCAGCTAGTACACGACGCTCTTCAACAAGCCGTCTTCGCTAACAACGTCAAACGAGCCGTTTAGCTGAATTTCGTCATTGAGCGGCTTTGTCAGTTGGCTGGAATCCGACACATAGTTACGGATCCTTTCTTTTAGATTTTTAATGGGTATGGTATAGGCAACGCATGTCACAGGTGTCACCCAAAGAGCTGTTTGATAGTACTCGCACTCTCCTGATCGGTACTTGCCGTGTGAAGCGCCCAAGGTCTTTATTCATACCTGAAATTGCATCTCAAGTGGCAATCGTTCGCTCCCATGTCCATTATCCCGCGGAGATTCTGCAGATGCTTCGTTACCTTTCGGGGGAGATTAGCTTTCCGCTCGAAGTGCTTCCCCTTGTGATTGACGACATCAACAATGGAACTATAAAGTCGATAGACGAACTTGTGTCGCGTCGCGAGAAAGAGAGGCTATCCTTGGCTAGTGCTGAACATGTTGTATTAGAGATCAGCTCCTTGAAAAAAATAAAGTTCAACGCAAAGGGCTGCGATCCACTGTTTGCCAATATCACCAGCGTGTCGAATCTTTCGAAAGGACACTGTAAAGCGAGTTTCATCGACTTGGAACGAAGTGCGGCTTATCTCGATGTGATTGAAAAATCGAACTACAGCGAAGTAGACTTTGAGGCAGATTTGATGCAGGTGCTAGACCGGCTTGATGGAAAACATGTCACCTTAGTAGCACATTTTCGAACAACGATTCCCGGACAACACCAACCTATCGCTGAGCGCGAACTGTTGGGTCGACTACTCAGACGTGTTGCGAGCAAGCGCGGATGTGGGCTACTGGATCAAACGGATATCGTGGAAAGCATAGGTGCCGAAATGGCTCTAAAGGACACCTCTCATTACACAGATGCCGCTGAGGTGGTTATGGCACAACGACTGACAGCAGTCATCGAAACATCATTGGCTACAGATCGGAAATCTGCCTGAGCCTGCGTCCGTAGTAGGCCTATGCATTTCTCGATGCATTTCGCGTTTGATTTAATTTGTGTCGCTATAGCAGTCATCTATGCGCTTACCTATGAGTGCGAATATCTGAGTCGCATTAACCGCATCACATAATGAGCAAGAATAGACGACATACGTATAACCATTAATTAAAAAAATATTAATGATTTGACCATAAGGTCGATACCTCTGTTGAGGGTTACATCAAACTGATCCTAGGCATTTTTCGGGGCTCGTTTGACACATCACCTTTTATACCTAGCTTCTAAAGCTCAACACACATTAAGGATTGCGACTACTTTTTAGGGCGCTGTTACCTCGAGTAGTTAATGCGCATATCAACTCATGGTGAGTCGAATTTTCTCTGAAGAAATAAGCTGGTTTTTCCATATGTTTCGGGGTTTTATGCACCCTATCACCAGTAGGCAGTTAACTAGTGACGACCTATAATGATTATTAGCCCACTTAAAATAATAATTAATCTTCGCTTACCGAATAGTCGCACCATGGTACGACGACTAGCGCCAGTTGCGATCCTGTTGCTCAGCTTCGCACAGCTTGCCCACTCGCAAGCATTGTCAACGCCAGTCACAGTTGAACCTCTGACCCAAGCGGCTATCACTTACAATTCAGTTATCGCCTACCAGTGGGAACCTGTAGCCGAAGCCACATCGTACGATTTTTTAATCTATGACCGGTCGCAAGGTGCAATCACTTTCCGTACGTCGGTTCCAGCTTCTTTATGTTCCTCATTCGTTTGCGATTACATACCCACCAATGCACCACAACTGCCCATTGCGGTGAACCATGTATGGCGCGTTGCAGCAAAGAACACCAACGCAACATCTAAATACACGTACACACTGTTCGATATCATCGAGTCGGGCGATACGCCTACCATTCCGAGTACTCCAGTGCCAAGCTTTCCAGCACGCGACTCACAAATCGAATCACCTGGCCCGCTAAGCTATCAATGGGTACCCAGTGCCGACGCCGAATCTTACGATTTTTTGATCTATGATCGGTTACAGGGCGCAGTCACTTTCCGTACGTCGATTGCAGCTTCTTTATGTACAACATCCGTTTGCGACTACACACCCACCAACGCGCCTCAACTATCCATTTCGGACAACCATTTGTGGCGTGTTGCAGCAATTAACACTGCTGGAAAGTCTGAATACACTTACACGTTGTTCGATATTGTTGAACCCGTTAATGACAAAGTTACGACCATTCCAAATACTCCAGAGCCAAGCTTTCCGGCATACGGCTCTGAAGTTGAATCACCTGGCCCGCTAAGCTATCAATGGGTACCAAGTACCGAAGCCGAAACCTATGATTTTTTAGTCTTTGACCGGTTGCAGGGTGAAATCACATATCGCACCTCAGTCGCAGCTTCCTTGTGCTCACTGACTGTATGCGATTACACACCTACAGATGCACCACAACTACCCATTGCAGGCAACCATCTGTGGCGCGTTGCGGCACAGAACACCGCTGGAAAATCAGATTACACCTACACTTTGTTCGATATCATCGAACCCGTTGATGACACTGTTACGACCATACCAAATACACCAGAGCCAATTTTTCCAGCACTTGGCGCTGAAGTGACATCACCTGGCCCGTTAAGCTATCAATGGGTACCAAGTGCTGGAGCACAATCTTACGAGTTCTTGATCTTTGACCGATCGCAGGGAGCAATCTCATTTCGCACCTCAGTTGCAGCTTCCTTGTGCTCGACCACAGTATGCGATTACACACCTACTGATGCGCCGCAATTGCCAATTGCCAATAATCATGTATGGCGCGTTGCGGCAAAGAACTCCTACGGCACTTCTAATTACACGTACTCATATTTTGACGTTGTTTCCGCTAGCCAACTGCTAGACGACTATGATTTAGTGTTCTTCGATGAGTTTTCTGGTGCAACTTTAGATAGTTCAAAGTGGCAAACGGGTCTTTTATGGGGGCCTTACCTACAAATAAACAATGAAGAACAGCTTTACGTAGACACCTTAGGGATAAATTCCGGCGCATTAACAAATCCGCTCGAATTAACGGGTGAAACACTAATCATACGAGCGACCCCAACATCCTCTGAAGTTACGCCCCCCGAGAGACCTGAGCAAGACGATCCCGTTTGGAACAATTTCTCCGAATACCAATACAACGGTGTGACTTCAAACGGGCCTGGATATGATCCAGACGATGTAAATTATCTATCTGGAATTATCACTTCGTATGATGCTTTCAAGATGACTCACGGTTATGTTGAAGCCCGCGTAAAACTACCATCTGGCGCTGGGCTGTGGCCTGCATTTTGGTTGCTGAATTCTCACTATGTCGAAGATTCGCCGGAAATTGACATCATGGAATTTCTCGGCCAAAACGTTGATGAGGTATATCACACCTATCATTATTTTGATGTTGAAGACAACTGGGCAAAAATATCATCTCCAACTTACGTTACCGAGCATTCTGACTGGACACAAGATTTCCACACGTTTGGAGTAGCCTGGTCACCCAACGCATTAGTTTGGTACATAGATGGGAACGAAGTTCGCCGAATTACTGATCAAGATTTTGAAATCTCAACACAGTCGATGTACCTGATTGCAAACTTGGCTGTAGGCGGGAATTGGCCAGGATCACCAGATGAATCTACAATCTTTCCGGCAGAATACGAAATTGATTATATTCGCGCCTACAAAAAGAAGCGCAGTGAGCCTGTAAATCTTGTCGACGAATTCCAGCTCATGTTCAGTGATGAATTTAACAACTCGACACTCGATCCAATCAAATGGAAAACAAGCTTTTTATGGGGCCCTTACTTCCCAATTAATAATGAAGAGCAATACTATGTGGATAGTATGGATACGGACAGCGACAAGTCTTACTCGCCCTTCTCCTTTAGTAGCGAAGGCAACACGTCATTTCTGTCAATTACGGCAAGAACAGCAAACGATTCCGGTAATGACTTACCTCCAGCGCAATTGCCTGACTCGAATGATCCCATCTGGACTCAGCATCCAGAATTTCAACAAGGACCCTACGAGCAACCACCTTTTACATCAGGCATTATTACCTCTTACGATTCTTTTAAATTCGTAAACGGCTATGCAGAAATACGAGCCCGCGTTCCAGAAGGTGACGGCCTATGGCCAGCGTTCTGGTTACTAAACGCATACTACGTAGGCACGCAACCTGAAATAGACATTATGGAAATTCTCGGTGAGAACCCCAATAAGGTACATCACTCATTCCATCGTTTTGATACAGACGGGCAACTAATCTCAGACCAATTTACTACGACCGAATCGTCTACTCAAAACGACTTCGCTGATAATTTTCATCGATATGGGGTTCACTGGCAGCCTGGAAAAATTACTTGGTATGTCGATGGCAACCTAGTCCATACTTATGAAGATCCCGACGCCACGGCGAACGATGCATATCAATTAATGTATGTGATAGCGAATCTTGCGGTTGGTGGAAATTTCAATACGCAACCGGTCGATTCTTCCAAATTACCAGCAAGCTTCGATATCGATTATATTAGAGTCTATCAGGAGCTCGACACACCTTAAACGACCCTGTAGATTCTCGTTAGATCTGGCCGTTTTTGAAATCAATAGCGTCGTTACTCTTTAAGGCGCGTCGCTCAGATATGAACTAACCTGACACTAAATGTGGCTGGCTATCAACTTACAACACACATCTAAATCATGCGGCGCGTAACGTCGTATTTTCTTCATTCGAACTCCAGCTGTGCTTTACCGCTAGAAACGAACCGTCATCGCTTTGGGCCGCCACAGCTTCCTGAACGAAGGGAACAACATCCTTGAACAACGAATAATGGAATCCAGGTTCGAAATGTAGAGTATCAACACCATTGCCGGCAAAAGCGTTTTCTTGCCCTGCCGCTACCGCGACACGAGTCGGATCATAAAAATGAAACCCCACTGTTGAAGACATAGAATACAACGTATCAATTAAAGTGCTTCGATCGGGTGCTGGGGCATCAGGAATATTGACAATTGGCACAATCAGTAATGGTTTTGGCAGGGCCGACTTTAGGCACTCTATGCTACTAGCCAATTGCGCATCAGTCATCGTTCTTTGTTTCATATTACTAATCAGTTCGGCAACTTCTACGGTATCAGGAACACTCTTGGAAGGTAACGCGTCTAATGTCTCTTTGACAACAGATTCATGATCGTCTGACTGTCTAGTTACGCTCCTCCACCACTTTAAAAGTGGTTTCCCACCCGCGCGAATAAAATTCCTTTCAGTGTATGAGATATTGATCTGATACAAGTTTGTATAAAATTCATTAAGAGTGCAAACTTCAGCAACGAACATATCGATCGAATCGATGAGTTCGGGTGTCAGTGTTTCCATCCTTTTTGGGTGCTTAGAGTCGAGTTCGCGATTAAAGATAAGTGGCTGCAAACACACTGGAATTTCCAGCGCTCCTGTTATAAAACGAAAATATTGAACAGTCTGCATTGGAGTATGTGTAAATGCAGAGAAACGGTGCCAAATTTTCTTACTTGTTAAAGCCTTGCTACGTTCAATCGACTCTGAATCTGTCTTATAGGCATCGGTGAATATATCGCGAACACGACAAGAACCGATCACCCCTAAACGAATTACATCGCTGCAGTTAGCAGACTTTGGTATGTCGACAATTAACATTTATAGATGTTCCCTACAAGCTTTCACTCTTTGTGAATTGATTTACGAGTGTTACCAGATCACCAACAGTATTTGCTTTGTAGGTGTCTTCAATAGGAATGGTGATATCCAGTTCCATTTCTATCCCGAGCATGATTCGTACATGGGCTAAAGAATCCCATCCGGGAACCTCATTCGCAGTAGTCATTACATTAATGCTCGCGATGTCAAGAAATCGAGTTTCCTCACAAATGGTCTCACTCACAACTGCGAATATGTCTTGACTGGTCATTTTTACAAACTCCTTAAATTATAAATATAGTTGTAGATCAGCCTGACTAATCTGGCGCACATCGACCCCATGGTATGTGAAGTATTAAGCTGCACGACTAACATTGATCTGTCTTAAGGATTCTAGATATCTACGTTTGTTTTCTTTGCGACTCATCTTGCCACTGGATGTTTTCACCAGACTACCCACAGAGGCAAGCGCAACTTCACGGGGCACAACATCCAGCTCTGACTGAATTTTAACGATAATTGAATGGGTGATTTCTCTATCCGACAGCGTGGTGTCCAAAGCTCGTTCCACCATGAGTATTAACACATCAGATCCTGCGATCTCGTCAAACACAGGTATAGCCACTGCACGACCTGGCTTTACGCCGTCGACCTCACTGACTAAGCCTTCAACCTCATGAGCGAACAGATTTCTACCATTTACGATAATCAAATCATCAATACGACCTAGCACATAGAGATTACCCTGGTAGAGAAACCCCAAATCGCATGTGTAATACATTCCATCGATCAGATTCTCAGAGGTTCGCTTCGAATCATTGCTGTAACCTGAGAAAAGGTAAGTACTTCTAATCGCAATTTCACCTACGAATCCATCGTGCACGGGCTGACGTTCAGCGTTAACTATACTGACCTCAACCCCGGCAATCGGTACTCCGCAACTGATGAGTTCGTCAGAAAATTCAGATTGATCAATCAACTGGACTTGATCACCGGCTCCAAGAAAACGTCTATCAACTGTCATCCGATCGTTTGAAGGGCACAGGGGCGTTTGAGTTACGCCATAAACAACTTCTGCCATGGCATAACAAGCCTTTAACATATCCGGACGAACACCTGCGACCGAAAATATTTCAGCAAACCGGTCAAACGTACGCGCTTTGCATGTCTCGGAGCAATTAATAAACGCTCGCATACTCGAAAGCTCAAATCGAGACGCATATCGGCTTAATGTGTTGGATAGATGTTCGAATGCGAAATTGGGTAACCAACAGAGCGATCCTTGATGCTCTGCGATGAGTTTGAATAATTTATTAGGGCGGTTTAACCAATCGAACGCACTGATTTGAACAGTTTTTGTTGCATGGTATGCCGGTGTAACGAAACACGCGATCAAACCCATGTCGTGATAGAGAGGTAACCAAGAAACAACAACGTCGTCCTTGGTAATAGCTAGGCTATTCCCATAAGCGACCGCATGACGATGTATGGCGTCAAACGACAATGCCACGCCTTTTTTTAAACCAGTTGTGCCAGAGCTATGCTGTAGAAGTGCAATCGCATCGCCTGACTGTTCACTAAATTCATCAGTCACGCTATTTGATTTTAATAACTCCTCTGAACACAGCTTCACATCCGTTTCAAGGATCACAGCCGCTCCGCAAAGGTCGAGGTCAGATGCTTTCATTTGCATCAACATTTCAGCGGTCGTGATAAGTGCTGTTGGCTTGATTCTTCGGATGAGTTCCTGATGGGATTTCCAGTATAAATCAGGATCTTGCTTTAATGATGGGCAAGGCATGAAGCTCGGAACATAACCGCCAAGCATACTTCCGAGAAAGGCTGGAAACAATTCCGCACAATGAGGCAGAAAAATCAGAACAACGGATTCAGATTGATTGTTTGGCTTTGCTGATGAATGATTCAGGCATCGGACTGTAGCCCGACAATCATTTTCAAGTTCACTCCAGAGAATCGAGACTGACGCCCCCTCCAGGCAAACTACAGAAAACTCATCATCCGCATGATATCTAAAGTTCTCCAGAATCTTTTGGATATATGCATTCATTTTTCATCTATTCATTTCGAGCTTGCCGAACAGATCTGTTCAGACAAAACTGGGTTAACAAGAGAATATAGAGCCTGCTTAGGTGTGGCAGATTACATGCCAATAATCCCCTCGCCTTCTGGTCCTATCCTTTCCCGCCCGGCAAATCCGAAATACACAAGTTGAAAACATCGTCGATAGACAGCTGGTCAAGTAAACCGATTTCGTTGAGGTAGGCTGACTTTTGAGAATAGAGACTTTTCAACAAGTTCATTTTGTTCTCATTTTCAAGACTCGAACTCATGACACTTCGAGAGTAGTAACTCAGATGTTTTTGTATCATTCCGCAGAACTCTCTGAAGTAATGATCAAGCAGGTCATTCTCGATGAGATATTTTCTTAGTATAGAAAAGGCTTCAAAATAGTCATGCACCTGTTTCATGCTATAGCTTACGACCTGCGAATTCTCTCGGCGGAGATAATTGTACAAACGGTCTTCAATGACAGTCACAGAGTCTGCCTTCGAGACCAACCTGGGCGTAGTTGCCAGATCTTCAAAGCAGAGGTAATTGGGGAATTCAATCTGATGCTCCGTTATCAAACTTTTTCGAATAAGTTTGTTCCAAAGAGCAGGATTCAACACTTCAAAAATATTCAGAGTGTTGTTGCTATTGTCGTGCACGCCCGGCTTTCTACCTTGTTGGGAAATCACTTCGCCACTTTCATCGACTAGCTTCCAGCCACAGCACACAAGATCCACTGTTTCACCCTGCGTAGCATCATAGAGTGTCTGGAGCATTTCTGTGTCAATCCAATCATCGCCATCAACACTTGCAATGTAGTTAGCAGAAGCCGCTCGAACACCCGTGTTTCGTGCACCACCTTGGCCGAGGTTTTTTTCGTGCCTGATGAGTGAAATTCGCTTGTCGGCCAAGGCCAGATCACTAACGATTTCAGCCGAGCGATCTGGCGAGCAATCGTCGACACAGATTATTTCAATATCCTGAAGAGATTGTCCACTCACTGAATTCAGACATTTTTCAAGATAGACATCTGTGTTGTACAGAGGAATGATGACTGAAACTAAGGGGCTCATAGGAGTGCAATACTATATTCAGGATACACCGGTATCGCAATTTCGATGCCAGCCTATTCTCAAGGCCATTCGCCTTCATGTTCTACTTTTCAAAACAGCAACATGAGCCGAGCTAGCACTTCGCTGTCAATGTTTATCAAGAGATCTTAGGCAGTCTCAAGGCTCAAGGCCACAATTCCATGCTCAAGGCCACAATTCCATTTTCCTCAGGCCCTGCCTGCCAACTGTGTCGCTGAACCAGACGCTCAATCAGCTGCCCACTGTCTATTTTGCATTTTTCGAGCTTGTGTACGTCGATGACAGCATGGCCATGATTCTCTACTAGCAGTTCTTCTAACTGATCTACTGAAAGTCTCGAGCCATTGGGGATTGCGATGCCGCTCGAACGCGCCTCCTTGGCGATGTTTTTAGGGTCGCAGTACTGGGTATATTGATTCAGTTTTGCCGCCACTGGATTCTTGAGACGGCCTTGCGAGCTCGAATCAATGTGAACCCCGCGCAGCCTTCCGCACTCGTGTAAAGCGAGTGCAATTTCACCAAAGCCAAACCCGACAAGGTCCCATTTTGCAATACCTGACTCTACGACTCTGTGCAGTACAGTTCTGTAACTCCTACCGTAGTAGTTTTCCTTGGTATAGAACTCGGGCTCTGATTCAGTATTCGCTAGTGACACCAGAATCTGATTGGATCGGGAAACAAGATCACGCAGTCCTTGCTGGATCTCATAATTAAGTACCGGAGTTGCAAGAGATTTGAGTCGATTGTAGGTTTCAGTCGGGTAAGTAGCCACATCCGTGCGAACATCATTGAAAAGACCCCAGTACAAGCCACCGAGTGAAATAATGGACTCTTCAAGGTCAAGCTTCATTGATCTTTTGAACAGCTCATGAAATCGACGCACATCCGTATTTGCCGGCTCTGAGTTTTGGTGTCTTGCCATTTTGCTGGCAGAAATCGCATGTTTTAAAAATTGCTCGTATTCCGAGCGTTCGCGCGCATGAAAGCCCACAGGTTCGCCATCAGCAACAATGGTTGAATACCCGAGCTCATCCAGCCCTTGATTGAAATCACGATCAGGGAATTGCTCTTCGTTCATACAGACTTTACTAGCCTTATCCACTGCAAATAATTTAACACCTAGTATTTTCCCCAGTATAGGATCAGTTAACCTGAACACCATTTGGGCAAGCATTGGGTCCTTGGACTCCTGCTCCTTGAAACGCGTCACCATCATCTCGGCGGAACCAGAGTGTAACTCCATGTCCTCATCGAGCTGGATGACGTAAGTAGTGTCGCACCCGTTCAGCATGTCATTAAACGCCGCGCCGAAAGGTCGTACGTTTTGGATGATCCTGTAGGGGATATCGATGGTCTGATCCAACACGGATTGAATAGCAGAAGGCAACTGCGGCGAACCCACGGACAGTATGGTTACCGATAGTTCATTCATGATTAGGCACACTCTCGTAAAAGAGACTCATCATCGAAAAACAATGTACGGTAATTTGAGACCATTGTAGGAATCGAAAATTTCTGACGTGCGAAAGATTGAGCATTGTTGCCGAGTTGTTTGTGATGTGTTGAATTGTTCACCACACTGAGTATGGCATTTGCAAATGCCTCCACGGAATGATCCTCGAGAAGCAAACCGGTTTGCTCATGCTCCATAGCCTCCGCAAGTCCACCTACATTGGGTACGACTACAGGACAACCTGCGAATTGCGCTTCAATGACCGAATTAGACACACCTTCAACCCGCGATGTCATTAGCAACACATCGAATATATTGAGCCATGCTCCGACGTTTTCCTGCCTACCGACAAGATGAACATTCGTCAAATCGTGCTTATTTACATACTCCGCCAACTGACATTCTAATGGACCAGCACCTACGATGATAAAATGCATATCAGGATGTTGTTTCAACAAATGCTTCGCAACATCAACCCACAGAATTGGTCGTTTCTCATCGGAGATTCTAAAGACTGTTCCGACTACCACGGCGGTTTCTGGAATTGCTAATTCTTCGCGCAAGTTGGCTGCACCAGCAGCATCACACGTTAACTTTTCTTCATCTACACCGTTGTAGACAATGCTGACACTATCTGGATGTATTCCCATCAACTCAGCGTAAGAATCACCTGTTGAGCGCGAGTTGGATGAGTAGCATAGCCCTGGGATTCTGGCGATCTCGCCATAGGCATGATGTAGATATTCAACGTTGCTTTTCTCACGCTGGTTTATTGTTCGGCCAACTCCTGGCGGCATACTCCCCCAACGCCCAACGATTTTTCTTATTCCCAGCATACTTCCAACTAGGGCCGTGTTAATAAACGTTTCGTCTAGCCAACCATGCACAACGTCAGGTTTTGTTTCTATCAACCGCTTAGCCATATGGAGAATACACTGCTGTCTCGAAGCGGGTTGTATATGCTCGAGAAGATCTGCATAGTTTGCTAGCTCCGGAATTTCATAAGGCGATAGCGTTTCGCTTCTATCGTAATATTCACTGACATTGACCCTATCGTCCAATTGGGAAAGATAGAAGCGATCCTCATCCTTTCGGCTTAAATGGGTGCATTCAAGGAATATTTCGTCATTACTATCTAAAACCAAGCCATTCGCCAAATTTACTGCTTGTCGTTCTGCCCCCCCTGAACCCAAGGAACTTATTATCAATGAGATGCGAGGATTCTTCCTGCTAGTGGAAACAGAATCTTGGTGGCTCACATTTTTTTTCCGCGCTAGTACGCGATCAACTATTGAGGTAACCATCGCCTCACTAGAATTAAACTCAAAATTTGTTAATTGATGGCCAGATTCAGGAATAGCAGTATCAGATGCGATCAAGGCATTCACTATTTTTTCCTTGATGGCTAGCATTTTTGAATTTGTTGCACTTTGATTTTCCGCTTCGACTATCGCGGCATAAGCTCGTCCCCAGTTATGGAACGTATAGTGAAAATTCACAAGAGCAAACCAACTATCTGCATCTCTGTTTTCTTTTCCCGCCCTTTTGTAGTGTTGCTCAGCGGTTGTAATCATACCAGCCGCTTCCCAGCAGCGTCCTTGCGTCACGAAATCTACCTCTCCAATAGTGTCCACGAGCGCAGCTTTAGCAGCAGCGCTATCGTATTCACTCACGGCATACAATGCTCTGATTAGCCAGACATTGCTGTCAGCATGCTTGTTTGCAGTAATTGCGTTATTGAAGCTGTCTATGGCATCAAAAAATAGATGTTGTTTATATTGAGCTTTTCCCAGCAAATAATGTTTGTCTGGATGCTCACCTTCATCGAGTGTTTCGCACAATGCGATCGCACTTTCATGTCGAGAATCATTCATGTAACAACGATAAAGAAGATCGGCTGCCAGTTTACGACGCTGGGTAAATCTGTCTAGATTTTCTAGAATGTCTATCGCCTGAGACCACTTAAGTTCGTGGACAAAACATTTAGCCAGCGCAAGTTGTCCAAAATCGCTTTGTACAAGTTCGTCCGGACAGAGAATTAAACAGGCTCGAGCAGACTCTACATCGCCCGCTGAGAGAAATAAATTGGCCATTTTGTTCATGACATGACCATCACTCATCCCATTGGCAACTGCAGTTTTCCAATAACCTAAAGCAGCTTTGTTGTCGCCAACACGTATCGCCAAACTCGCGTTCAACGAGTATATTTGATCATCGATTGATCGGGCAGGCAAATTCTTAAGCTCATTTAGGTAGAACTCTGTTGAATCAAAGTCGTCAATTAGTAGATTGTTTTCAGCTAGATGAAATAATGCGAACTCGTTTTGAGGGTTTTTTACTAGCACGTTTTTCCATCTCGTAGTAGCCTGAGTATGGATGTCACTAGACGCTGCCCCTTCGTTACTACGACGACCCGACGCATTACTTTTATCTGACTTAGCGGCAGACTGAATCCGGTTCAATCTCGTCTGACTGATTCGCGCGAATAAGGCTAGCGCTTCGATATCGCTCGACTCTTCTTTCAGAAGCTGTTCGCAGATAGCTTCAGATTCGTCCAGAAGATGCAGCTTATATAAAAGATCAGACTTAGTATGGAGTAGTAATTTATTCGCAGTCTTCAGTTCAATCAGCCTATCCACCACATGAAGGGAGGACTTCCAATCTTGCTTACGCTGCAGTACAAGTAGCTTAAGTGACAGTCTCTTCACGCAGTTCGGATTCTTTTCGAGCCCGTCTTCTAATTTTTGCGTCACCAAATCTAACTGATTACTTTTGAGCAAGGCTAAGAGTAGATCTAGCTCTACTTTATCACTAGGCTTTGCTGCTAGTGCCTCGGTCAGACTTTCGACGGCTTCTGACCAAAGCTCTTGCTTGAGATAGATATTCCCACGAATTTCATGCGCCCTAGCTACAAGGCCATGCTTCTCAGAGAGTGTATTGGTGTATTTATGGGCTTCAGCGAATTCGCCTGTCCGCAAATACAGATGTGCAAGAATGTTGCAGGATTCGTATTGATCCGTATATTCCTGATTAATTTCTAACCACTTCTGCAACGCTTTATCATTATCATTTTTTTTAAAATGATATCTGGCAACAGTTAGTTGAGCATCTCTTACAATAGAAAATGGGGATTCACTAAGTTCGGAAATAAGTCGTTCAACTTCCGCGCTATTTCCAAGAGCACCATTGATCTCAATAAGTTTTAAGCGAGATTCCAGATTGTTTTCGTCGTCGTTGGCCAAATTAGACCATTGGTCCAACGCTTGCGGCAAATCCGTCTTGTCACCCGACCTATGCGCAAGCTCGGCGATGTTGAAGTTGTGATTTTCTGGCGATTGACCGCGCGCTGACTTGTTAAAAATGATCATCGCCATCCTAAATCAAGAAATTGTTAGCTGATCTAGCAGTATCTTTGCCAAAGTATCCGCCTAGGATTGATCAGCAATACTTTGGCGTCTGTACATAAACTTGGTAGCGACGGTTAGCCTAATCAGCAGGCGCGACAAGGACGCCATATCAGTGGGCTGACGCTGATAATTGGCCCAAGACAATCTGTAAATCGAGTGGCGTGGTATTGACGCTGTTGCAGGTTATCTAAAACACTAAGTTTCCCGAGTATAGGAAGTATCAGCCGCCTCCCCTTATCGAGTACCCATCAACCCGCTTGTGACTCATGGGGTGGTTGGCGCCCTCCTGCGGGGTAGCCCCCCCCCATTAACAACAAAATCTGAAAGTAGAGAGTTATGCTGTAATTCATATCTTGCCCTACGATTAAATCGTTCGAAATAGGTATTTTGCTGAGGGTTACCAGGCTGCATAAATCTTAACTCAATACGGTGTTTTCCAGCTCGATTTTTGAATTTATAGCTCAGTGCTCGGAGCCATTATCCAGAGGAATAGTCAGCTAAATGTGAGTGAAGTTTCCGTTTAATATTCTTAAAGCTCGACGATGAAGCATAAGGATCACGTCAAATCGATTGTTGATTCGAGTTTTCAGTAGAATGGATTTTAACTGTGTTTTGACAGTTTCCACACTTGTATTCCTGGAGCGCGCTATCGCTTTTGTGCAATCCGAACTAAACAACCGCCTACAAACATCCAACTCTGCGGTAGTCAAATTATAATCTTCTTTTATCTTATTCTCGACAACCGAATTCCAGCAACCCAAACCTAAAACGGTGATTAAACAAGCTACCTGATTCTCGGTTTTACTAGAGGAGCCAATCGACACTGGTTGAAATTCGTACACATTGTTTTCTACTTCAAGACTACAAACACCTCCCATTAAAGCGGCATTATCCTCAGTGCGGGTCTTGCATGCATCAGGCACACAAAACTGAGCTCGGAAGTGTTTTCGCAGTTTTGGATCACTAAGACGCAACCTGTTTTCATCATAAAGATGCAACCCCGAAGGAAGCTCATTACTATCATCCAGCCTACGATTGGAATAGATTATCTCCCCGTCGGCTGACAATACGAAAATGACGACATTGAGCTTACTAAGAATAAAAGACGGAAGGATCACATTCTCCTGCTGGCTTCTTTGACCCAGCTTAAGCAGTACTGCCGGGCGTTCAATTCTTTGAGTATTATTCATCATCTCATTGTTCCGTTTGTTGCTTGAATGAGACTTGGAAATCCTGCGGTTTGACATTCGCAGCACATACATTTCCAACTAGCGTCTTCAATAACGAGATGTAAGAGTAATGAAACTCGGGGAGTTGCTCCGTTAGTTTTGCGTTAATTAATGCTCGACTCAACAGCATATCCGATGCCTTTGAGCCAACTATACATTTAGCCTATCCAACTGTTTCACAGATCAGTCGTTTCAATATTTTCTTGAGCTTCGGCCTGCCCATTCCAACAATGCTATGGATATCTGACCGATTGTGGAACAAACTGTGCCCCTAAACGGTTATCAGCGGAATTCGTATTCTCTATAGCGGGGTTTTCGTCTAAATAATGAAGCAACCAGTAACGACATACTTGAGGTGCGCTTACACTGGTTCCCGACAGCCTGAACGACGTATTACTTAATGTGCCAGAACCTAGGACACCCGGAGTGATGGAGGACGAGTCTCCAACTGCTGAGAATTCTGGCCGAATTACGTTTGATAGGTCTGGGTTATCACTACCCGCGGCGGAATACCAGCTAGGTTCCCAACCACAAGACACGTTATAGCTTCTTTTGTACACCGAACCAACCTTGGATATTCTCTGGTCAGCTGCAGATGCCAAAGCCGAGTGAGACGCCTGTCGCTCTAAAGGCGAGTTATCCGTATCGGAGTAAGCTCTTTCAACTGCACAATACTCATGAGCGTCTATGTGGTCAAAATAGGATTGTCGGCCATGTATACGGTAGCCAACGGGTGTGTCGCCGCGCTGTATTTGAAGACTAACCAATTGATTGTCCAAATCATTAGGGGATTCAAATGTAATCTCCCAAGCGCCTGCTGGAGCCACATCACTATTCTCAGCAGCAGTAGGTAGGGTGGTTAAGATCAAAGCGGGTTCAGCCCCCTGCAAACCTGGCATTTCATGATAAACGCGTGCCACTGTTTTTCCCTTAACCCTGATGTCATGTGAGGAACCAGGCTTAGGCAGCATGACGTCTTCGCGGGTGCTCCCAGGTGGTTTTATTCCTATTTTCACAGGCCGGTTTTTTAGAGGCCTGATTTCCAGGTAGTTTGCATTCCGGTCATCGGGTTGCAACCGCCATAACAACGGCTCAGACCTATCCGCAGTGTCGCGCAGCGCAATTTGGCGGCTGCTGTAGTCGTTTCCAAATGCAAGTACCACGTGCACAGGAGTATCGTTGCTTAAATACTGAAACAGATCCAACTCATTGATTAAATATTCTTCAATGAACCCTGACCCATCTTTAGCTCCGGCGGTAACGCCCAGACTGATGTTGATGATCAAGGGACGTCGCTCGAATGTACCGCCACTATTTCTATTATTTGAAACATTGATAGCGTTATAGAGTATCCAGCGAACTGCTTGCAGCACGTTAATATGCAGAAGCTTACCTTTGGTTTCTCGTATCGAGCCAGGGGGGAGTTGTACCGCAAGCAAATCGACATCACTCATCGGGCTCTGCTCACAGGCATCTGCGCCGCAGGCTAAGTCAGCAACGTGAGTTCCATGACTAAACGCAAAACTTACACTACGGTGCGATTCCTCAGGAAAAACAGCGTCATTTATGCGAGCATATTGATCAGATTCATTGGAGAATTTAAGCATTGCATCAATATCTTTATCGTCAAACGTCCAACCAGCACCTACTGTCTCAATACCACTCTCAATACTACTCCCAGTATTAAGCGCTGATGATTTGTCAACAGAGACTTTCTCCCTCGCCTGTAGCCAGACTCCTTTGAAGCGAGTTTTACGAGAGCTATTGCCGGTGAGCCTGTTGAATCTATCGTTAAGAAAGCCGATACCATCATCTATAATTGCAAATATGGGAGCTGCGGGAGTTGTATTATCAGGAATAGTAAATCCCAAGAAGTTATAAACTGGTTTAGATGTATTTCCTAGTTCAAACGCAGGTCCTACATGTATCAATTTGCAGACATGTTTCAAAGAACTGACGACGCTTTCAAAATGAGTCTCTGAGATATAGGCAAAGGTAAACAATTGGCTGGGTGGAGGCTCGCCATTTCCGGCTACATGACGCAGGTACTTCTGAGTAAATTCTAAAATTTGTAATTCGTGCGATTCGAGTGAGATGATTGGATTTTGGGTACTACCCATAGACGTAAAAACAAATTTAACGAAATTTTCAATACTACCTATGAACGGGTCTCGAAATTCCAGGTAAACAGTGTGATAGTTTGCCCCGCGTGAAGGCAGAGGCGCAGCCATATCTTCTATATGTTTTTGCCAGCGTACGTATGCATTCGTGCTCATGTTCCATTCACCGGCCACTCATTGACCGCAGCAGACCATAGGCTCTGAACTAGCGTCCGGGTTTCACCCGAATTAAGATCTGCTATGGCGACTTGACTATCTGCGATAATTATTTCTGGCAGATCACTGAGTAAAAAATTCTTATCGCCAAACTTCACCCCATCAAATTCGAACTGTGGGTAGACTCCGGCACCGTCTATGTCACAAGTTGCGCATAGATAGTGAGCCAGAGAAATACCCAGTACAGCCCCTGCGGCACTATCCACTGGAAAATGAACCCCCGCGACGACCCTGTTTTCTGCAATTCTCGCAGCAAGGCGAAAGGATTGTAATAACGTTAATTTCTCTTGGTCAGCATCTGCTGCTAGCGGTAGCACTCGTCCCTGCCTCACCGACTCTAACAATACGGCAAGTGCAAACGCCTCAGTTGCATGTCCACTCGGGAATGTACTGTGTGAAGGGGTTGGAATTATCGGTTGAACTTTCGTTGATAAGTCTATGGGCCTAGGCGAGGAAAACACAAGTTTGACCCGCTGCTCTACTGCGATGATCACTTGCATCATCGCTTCGATGAAAAGCACAGTCCAACGGTAACGCTCCCCATGAAGATTGTGAATTTGAGAATAAAATGACAGCAGATCAGTAATTTGATCCTCTATCTCCCCTATTCGATCCCCACGAAGATCAGCGTAGGTACGCACGTGAGGCAGTTGCAAGGAAAAACATTTAGGCTCTACTAACGTGACTACAGATTGGTTTCGCCTATTTGTTACTGTGGCACTCACATGCTTATCATGAGTTTCGCCTCCCAGTATCGCAAACATTCCTGACAATTCCTGCTCGAGAATGGACCCTTGGTGAAATTTGTCGAGTAACTTAAATCGCCCCCATTCATCTAAATTCTTCGATGCAGACGAGCCGTCGAACTCTGCCTCTCCGTTCCAAAATCCAACTATCCCATCGGAGCTGGACATCAATGAATTCGTACGGGCATAGTCAGCTGAAATCCCTGAGTGACTACCATGACTACCATGACTACCATGACTACCATGACTACCGTGACTACCGTGACTACCTTGTTTTCCCCTAACTGATGCTATGCTCTGAAGCTTCATAATCCTTATACCTGTGATATGAAATATATTTAGGAATTATTTCTCTCAAACTAGCGTCGTATAAACGGCATAATTTTACTCATTTACATGAGATATCCAGACAATTCTCTTTTTTAGTTTTGAGCTAAATAACCAGATTCTCCGTTGTTGACTTAGTGCGTTACAAAAAAAAACAGGCAAAACGAACCACCCGATTAACAATGTATCCTAAAAATGCATAAAAACGAACAAGCACGTATCGCACTGATGCTTCGCGGACCTGTTCGAATAATCGATATGCACGGCAACAATCTGACTCCGGGCAGCACGAAGTCACGTGCATTGTTGATATTGTTAGCGACGTCAACTGAACACACTCGCGGTCGACGCTGGATCGAATCCATGCTTTGGTCGCAACGTTCTGCGGAACAAGCGCAAAGAAGCCTACGGCAAACCCTTTCTGAAATACGTCGATATTTAAAAGCACATTCAATTGCTATCCAATCTGACCGTCATGAAATATGGATTGATACAAGCAAAATGTCTATCACCCTTGAGGGTGAAGTCCGACCAGCAGGCACCGCGTTCCTTGAAATCGCAGAAGGTCTTGTCACGAAAGACCCCGCATTCGATTCATGGCTAAAGAATTTTAGGCTTTCTATTGACGCACATTCACCCCTCGAAACCACCACTAGTGCTGAGAATCCACCTCTGGTGTTTCTTACCAGTCAACCCACAAAGTCTGAAGAGGGAGGTTTCTTAGTTGAATGTCTTAACAATCAAATAGCCAAGAATGTATCCCATACGCTTGATTTAAACCTCCGGATTCAACTTAGCAAAGAAGATATTTATCTTGGTAAAACCAACTCATTCCTATTGCGCACCGATGTGCGAACAACAACAGACAGAGCCCACTTCAACTTGAGTTTGACGTGCCTCAATAGCGGCGCAATTCTCTGGTCTGAACGACTGGTTACCAAATCTAGCATTGATCAATTTCTTGATGATCGCTACGTGTACAAAGTCGCACACGTAGCTGCCGAACAAGTGGCCCGATCAGTAAACACGGCAACTGCTAATGGCAAGGCTGGCGATCATGTACAAAGCATCTTGTATCGAGCTATTGACCATATATTTTCTTTCACAAAAGAAAGGCATGAAGAAGCAGAAAAATTACTGCAAGGTGCATGGACCATCAGCAATTCCCCTCTCATAGCAGCGTGGTTAAGTTTTCTCTATCTCACTATGAGAATTGAAGAAACCGCAGACTCGCCCGATAAAGCAAAACAAACAGCAAAACTATATTCGGATGCGGCACTCAGCGATAATCCTGAGAACGCACAAATTCTGGCTCTAGTGAGTCAAGTTGAGCTGTATTTATTCGGTAATTTGGACAAAGCCACAAGGTTAGCGCAAGACTCTCTGTCAATAAACCCAGGCTCCCCTATGGCATTAGCCAGCATTGCAAATACCTGTCTACGCGCAAATAATATTTCTGACTCACGCTCCTATGCCTACGATGCTCTAAAGATTGCTTCTCTTTCACGTCACAAACATTGGTGGTACACAACGTGCTGCTATGTAGACATTGAGACTGGAGATTTAGACAATGCCATTCTCAATGCAGAGAACGCGCTAGCCTATTCGCCAAACTTCAGACCACCGTTGCGTCATTTGTATGCCTTGCATTTAAAGCAGGGCAACAAATCAAAAGCAAAAGAAATCGCCCGCACCATCAAACAAGTGGACGGTGGATTTTCTTTGCGCAGAGTTCGAGAAAATAATGAGTATCCAGGCGCGACACTTCGAAAAAGCGGGTTAGTTGAATCGTTGGATTTACACTTGCTGGACCCGAAGTAAACTCCTATACGTGACTGATTACCTTGTCAGGACCTCTGAAACTTGTTCTGCTCTCTCGTAGGCTGGTACTGCCTGAATAACCAATCGTGGTTAAAAATATCAACAATCTCCCCACGACTACATTATCCCAACATGCACCAACATCGCCAAGCTGGCACGCATAAAAATCAGGTAAAAGCCCACGAACTAAAAGCACCTTCGGAAGAATACCCAGGTCAGCAGGCGTAAGCTTCGGAAACAGGCAGGTTTGTTGAGGCGTTTCGATCATGCACATTTCCTCGCGTTTGGAGTTTTTCTAGTCTAAAGTCAGTCATGAATTTAAGAATACTTACGACCTATCTTCTTTTATCCAGTGCTTGTGTTTGGGGTGCTGGGGATGTGCCATCAGTGGAAAAAGATGGCCTTAAGTTAGAGATTAAATTTGTGGAGAAGGAGGTAGCGCTCACGAGGCCTTTAGCTGTAGAGATGACCTTAACTAACACGAGTGATAAGGACATGCGGCTCTTAGGTATCAGAGGCATAAGACTCAGTGTGTATTCAGCAGACGGAAGGACTTATATGGAAGCTGCTAATCTCAATGGAGCCACCACTACAGGTTTATACCTACCCACGATCAAGGCGGGTGAATCTACAGTGGAGATACGTGAAATTAAATTAGATAACCTCCGTGAACATGGCTTACGTGGCAAGAACATTCTATCTAGAGCCCTTCGGGTAGTTCAGCTCGAGCCAGGGAATTATAAGGTGGGTATGAACCCCTATTTTAACTCAGTGTCCCGGGATCCCAATGAT
>JAVCKV010585215.1:0-30208 GCA_032274145.1 Herpochondria borealis
ACCAAGCAGCATGTTGATCCAAGCTGGTGGGGCATACAATCGTGCTGGTTTTCAAAAGGGGTTTAGTTACCAAATCATGGCGCTCTTCCACTCTGACGAGGGTTTTCCATTTGCATCAAACAGGGAAGACATGCCACACCAGAACGACATTCTATGTGGGAGGGGCAAGACGGTTCACCTTGGCAATGCAAAATATGTTTCATTGATTGCAGAACATGCTCCACAATACATCGTCAATGCAGACACCGACGGTGAAAAGTGGACCAACAACTTCCTGATTTGGAAAATCAGAAGTAGTCTTGGTCGCTTTGTCAAGAAACAAGATGGTGAAAAGTGGGAAGAACTCGAAGAGGGACAGGTGCGCGCTAAAATCTGCCAGGCCCTGGCTGATAAGAAGAACGCAAACAAGAAGTCCCAGAAGAAGAATCTGAAGGTCGATGAAGTTGTACGAGTAGGGTCCAACGCTTCACCTGATAGAGGTATGTACGTTCCTTCAATGAATTGCTTTGTCGCTCTATTCTTTTGAATCTCATGCAGCCCCAACTACAAAATAGAAGGCGATTCGATGGGTGGGACAAGCTTGCCACGTCGAAGCTCGCTGGCTTCCTTAGGTACCGCAGAACTTGATCTCTCGGAAGCGTCAATCATGGAGTGGGATCCTACTTTCCACCCCGAGCTTCCAAGTGGAGTCACCAGTCCATCTGACGCTACCACTATGGAACAGACAATCAGTTCAAACCAGAATGGGAGCACTGTATCCGATCTGCACCTTGGTCAGACTATTTCCACCTCTGTTCAACGCAGCCCTCGTTCTTCGATGGGCTTCTTCCATCCAAGTGTGAAGGATTATGAGGAGTACTTCTTGAAGATCCGGGCCTGCATTAAGATGAAAATCGAGCAAGAGAACACCGCTTTACAGCTCCACGACAAGGTACTCGAAACCCAGGATCTCAAGCCACAAGCAAAAGTGTAGGAGAAGACAAATGTAAGGGCTCTAGCTGGTGTTCGACGATGAACACATGCGCCCATAACGATACACTGCTACCTTTCAACGGGATCTGCCGGTGTAACATCGAGCCTAGTAGTTGAACTTCTAACGCGGCATCTGAATTGTCTAGTGCTCGACGCACCCTATACTATCCCGAGAGAGGACCGATTTCGTACCATCAGATGATGCCCTACTCCTACGAGCTAGTGCATTGTAGTGTCTCATAATTAATGTAACCGACTTCCTTTGCTCGTCTAGGTTCTCATGGACCTGTTGGTAACCTTTGTGTCGGGTATCCACCTACAGTACAGTGTAGTTTGATCTTGACAACAACACAAACAAAGCAAACTCGACGGCATGTCCGAATATGTGAGCGGATCTAAGAGAAAGAGGCTAACCGAGCATCCTCGGACTTCTGGTCATCCTCTCCTCGGTGCCCGATACAGGTACTGTACAGAGTACTGACTGGCTGCGTACTGTCTGTTTCAGGAGCTCCGATTTTCGAAAAAGATATCTATCGTGTCCCCATCATCGAAGCCATCGAAGCCATCGAAGCCATCGCTCCATCCATCCCCATCATGTTGAACCTCAATGCAGCTGCCTTGCTATTGATTTTTAAAGTATTCATACTTCTAAATGTCTTCAGATTTGCAAATTCAGAAACTTTGTTGAGAACCAACGAAAGCAGCGATGTTGGGCCTGGCCCTCCAGTCGTCGATCTACAAGCTCCACCCATGGGATTCATGAGTTGGGAACGCTTTCGCTGCCAGAAAGATTGCAAGAAGCACCCCAAAGAATGCATCAGCGAAACCTTGTATATGGAAATGGCAGATGCCCTCGTGGATGGTGGTTACGCTGCGTATGGGTACAAACGAGTTCACATTGACGATTGCTGGAGTGCCGGTCGCGATCCTGTGACGGGAGCATTAATGGCCGACCCAGATCGATTTCCAAGTGGCATAAGGGCGCTTTCGCAATACATCCATGGAAAAGGACTCGAGTTTGGAATCTACGGAGATGCGGGTACCAAGACCTGCGGCGGCTACGCGGGCACCTTGGGGTACGAGGACATTGACGCAGCCACGTTTGCTGAGTGGAATGTGGATTATGTCAAGCTAGACGGATGCAACATTAACGTCACAGATATGGAAGCTGCCTACACCGCTTTTGGAAATGCCCTCAAGAAAGTAGCTTCGACGAAAAAGATCATCTACTCATGTTCTTGGCCGGCGTATATTACTTGGGAGGACGGAAATGAATCGGGAGTGCCATTCCACATCATGTACAACCAGGCGGGCTGTAACACTTGGCGAAATTGGCACGACATTGACAACAGCTGGGACAGTATGAAGTCTATTATTATGCATTGGGCGGACAATTGGATGGTATTACAATCTGTGCCTCCTGGATCATTCAATGATGCGGACATGTTGCTTGTTGGCGACGACCACTACGGAACGGTTCTTCCAACGGATCAAGCGCGACTCCAACTTGGTTTTTGGGCACTCATATCCAGTCCGCTGCTGATTGGAGGCGATGTGAGAACGATATCTGCAGAGTATCGAGAAATTCTGTTGAATGGTTTCGTCGTTTCCGTAAATCAGGACAAAGCCCGCAATCAAGGACAGTGTCTCCTTGGTTGCAAAGGGTTGACGACCAGTGGTAGCTCTGGTGAGGTTCAAGTGTGGAGCAAACAGCTTTATGGAGACAAGACGATGGATTTTGCGTTTGGATTTTTCAATTTGGGAACTACTCCGTCCAGTCGCATTTCCTACTCGCTTCCACTAACCTCAGAACCGGACTCAATTTCGTGCTCGGATCTCTGGTCTCAAGATCCTTCTCAAACCGTGTGCTCGGCGCTTTCTGGAAGTTCATTGGATAGAGAGAGGGAGGGATCATCATCACTACCATCGAACGTTAATCAACAGCACTTCGCTGTCGAGGATGATGATTGGGATTTCGAGCTGGTGGAAGATGATGGTGGAACACTCCTTCTTGAGATGACTGCATTGAACGTGATGCCCACAGCACACCGTATGGTGCGTATCTCTTTGCAATATCCCTCCGAGGGAAAGACTGAGGTGCAGTCAAGTCGAGTAGAGGCGTTGCAGCTCGCACTGAGCAGAGGTTAACTCCAAGAAGACTATGGAAAGGTTAACCGGTGCACATTGGAGACCTGGACAGTGGTTGAGAACAGAATATGTTACATACGGAATGAGCCCTCTACTCTCTTTAGAGCTCTACTCTACGCTACACGTACTTCAGCTGCTACGCAGAGAGCTGCTGCGATGTATCCAATCTGCTGGTGCTGACACCGTACGCCCAATACTCACATGACACCTTCTGGGAGCTGGAGCGTCATATGCTGAACACCTCAAAATTCCTTTCACTTCATGCAAGGAGATATCAGCTGCGTTGGTAACACCACCTTGCATAACACATACGCAATTGCATTGAAACGTGACTGCGTCTCCCGAAGATAGGCATACACACGGGATGGGAGGCTTAGTCGACATCGTACGTCGTTTGTGGCTTATGAAGGTGTAATGCCTGCTGTCGCAGGGAAGTGTCAACGCACTCACTCCAGCCTGGTACTGAAATTCGTGCCTCATTTTGTGGCTTATGAAGGTGTAATGCCTGTGTCGCCGGTAAATATCAACGCACTCACCCCAGTCTGGAATTGAGATTAGCATCCCAGTAGTTGTGGGTTCATATGGTGGGTTGACAATTATGTGATGATGTTATATTTTGACCTTTAATTCTGGTCGTGATAACACCTGCGTTCTGAGAGTTCTGAGTTGAGATGGTCGTGGCATCAATTCCTTCGAGGCAGGCAGGCCTTGCACAGGCGGGCGTGAAATATGGAACAAAAAGTGCCTCAAAAGAAGAAATGTCCCCATCTCGGGTCACGAACACCTTTTGTTGCCATATGGCCATAAGTTCAAGTGCGGTCTTTATTTCCACCGAGTCGAGTCTCTGTGCCAATGCCTTCGTCGGATGCGTTCGGTGACCCGGCCTGGTTCACTTTGGGAGTGAGACAACCAATAAAGTCAAATAATGACATTATTTTTGTTCCCCAGCATCAACCATACTCTCGTCTCGCAGAAACCGAAACGCTGTGATCGACCATAAAAGTGGTTGATCGAAGTTGATTTCCTTTCAACCCTGACTACAAGTATTCTTACCCGAAAAGCGTGCAACAATGGTGTTTGAGATAAAGCTGGAGAAACCCAGTGGTGAAGGCTACAAGTCAGGATCGTGGTTGGAAGGATCTATCCTCTTCGAGGTGAAAGAAGTGGTGACTGCGGACAATTTTGTAGCCCATCTGCAAGGAGAAGAGTACTCCCAAGTTAAATACGAGAAGGATGAGGGAGGGAACCGTCAAGTCAAGTATGCAAATGCGACACGCTCCTTGGTCCACATTGAAATACCCGTCAAGAAGTCCGACTTGCTTTCTTGCGGGAAAGTCATTCCCGGTAGCTACGTCATGCCGTTCGAAATACAGCTCCCAGAGGGACTTCCATCATCCATGTCTGTTGATCACAATGGGTCGGAGTGCAAGGTTCGATACACAATCAAGGCGCAACTCGTTGGAAAGGAGTTGAAAGAAGACTACGCTTGCTCCAAAACGATCAGAGTTGTCGCAAAACCCTTGTCTTCGGACCCTGTGCCGTATCGGCGACCCCCCATTGAAACCCCCATGGGAACCTGTTGCTTCTGGGACCAAGGTAGCATCATCTTTGGTGCGCATGTGTCCAACACCGTGTTGGGGCGAGGAGAGGAGGTTGATGTTCACCTCACTTGCCGCAACTATTCCAAGGTTGATATTGAATCGATCACTGCGACAGTTGCCCAACGTGTCCAGTGGAAAGTTGACAGAGAAAAGGCGAAACAGCCACTAGAAAAGCTCGCGGTCTTCAATTTCAGCTATCTAACTGCTGAAGGTCTACAAGGTGCAGCCCGCGACAACCGAAAGCCTTCGGAAGACAAATGGGCATCCATGGAATTGGACTTGGCTGAAGCCAGGTATTCTGACACCGTCCAGATTCCCTTCCCCACGATGGAGTCTTTTCGGGGGAAACTGATAACTGTTCAGCATTTCATCAGAGTTGTCGTTGAAACCGACGGCTCCTCTGCATCGGACCCCGAAGTGTGGATTCCTCTGGAGATCGGTTCCCCAAAGGGTGCAAAGCACATTCCGAAAGAACAAGCAATGTCATCAGATGATGAAGGTTCCTTTGATTTCAACAACTCCACAACGGCCACGCCCGTTCTTGTCAAAAGTGACAATGCCCAGTTGGGAGGTTCAGTTCGGGACCTCGGCGACTCCATTTGCTTCAATGAAGAGATTGTTGTAGAGCCCGAGACTCATGAGCCTCGTTCACCTTCGGTTGAGAATCTCTTTGAAGACATGAAGGAGTCGCTCAACGTCTATGATTTGATCCATCGACGACTGGCTGATACAAAATGGAAGCATGTGATTTCATCCATATCAGAGATGGACTACGGAAGGTTGATTAGGAGAGTGGTTGTGGAGTTTGATCAACCAAAGGTGGCCGAGATGGTGGCTCGAGTGATTCCCTTTTTCTACTGTTCCCATGTTGTTGCTGCAATTAGTGGCTGCAAGGAATGGAACAGGGCTACCGTCATTCATTTGCTGCTGCCACTCACGAAGGATTTTCCAGAAAACAAAGGCACGATTCTCGCACAACTTACGGACTGGGAGAAGACGGTGACGAAGGATGCTTTTGAGTTGGCCTTGGAGACGCAGTAGAAACATCTCAAGAGAACAGTAATCGGTTTAGATCTGAGTTTGTACTTTTCGGCTACACGTGTACCGTCTACGATTGACGAAGCTTAGAAACCCGTGGGAATACCATGGATGTAGCGTAGAGAACTCGCTTCACCGAACTAGGTATCCAGCAGTCACCTACCTTACCACATCATGGCTCACGGTAGAGCAAGCGCGGGAGACGGTTTCTTCTCATACAGTTTGGCTCCATCTCTGGGGAAAGAGCCGATACTGCATTGCGCGAGTCTACAACGATGCTCAGACCCAGCAACTATGTCTACATCTTGGCGAGTGGCCTGGCAACAACTCTGCTACGTGCGGTGCTGCGGTACACGCACCTGCTGGTGACCGGCCAGACAGCATTATGGTATGGAGACTATCGATACTGTAGCAAGTACGTGTACCCACACATTCTAAAATCAATCATATACGAAATCCTTCAACCCAAGTTGAAATACAAAAGGAATACATTGTACCCATCGCCCGGATCTACTTTGAATTGAAGAGTCGAACATGCATGCGATGGGCATCAGTATGGATAGCCTGAGCTGCCGTGGGTCAAGTGGATGGCAGTGTGCGAGAGCAACAAGAAATAGAGGCACCAGAGGAGGCAGCATCGGCAGGAGAGTATTTGGTTGTTCCTCATCTTCTGAGTTCATCCTTGCCTCAAGACGCCCTCCGTGTGTGTGGACAGGATGCACTCTAGCAGCCCGGCTTCCTCGGCAAGCAACTTGATCGATGTGGAATGAGGCTGCAGATACTGGACTGAGAATCTTAAGGTAATGGGCAATGGGTAATGGATCACATGGATTTTGCTGCAGGGTGTTGCTTGTATCCGTTTCGAATTGATTCTTCTGTGGCAGCTAACTATGCAAAGTTGAAATGAAAACATGTATACCTACTATGTTCCAATCCCTCGTTGCCTTCGTCTTTTCGTTCGAACCAACCGCTGCTGCTGCGCTCACAGCAAGGCAAGGGCCGCATCCTGTTTTTGAGTATTCGTTACGAAAGTAGGCTTTCTTCGTCGCAACCGAGAACGTCCTTTAGATCGTCGAAGTCTCTTGTGTTCAGGCCTTCCCAATAGCCGTCAGAGTGTTGCCCATCGTCAGAGATGGGCTCGGTGGTGTCACTCTCCGAGGAATCTGAAACCCGGCGTCGGATCGGCAACTGTTTCAACTGTTTCACAAAGTCGCATTGGACTTCTGTCACGAAGGATGTTGACTCGCAATCAATCGAGACGCGTCGAGCGAGCTGCCTTGAAGTGAAGTCGGCCTCACGCTGTGTTGTGATCATCACGGCATCATCGACTTCAGTGTTCATACGGACATCCATGACCGACGAAGAGTCAAGCTCGACGTTGTCGACAGTGTAGAGTGTCGAGGCGCCGTCGCCATTAGCTCGTCCCGCATTGTTCACCCCGCCTGCTCTGTTCCTGAAGGGGTCATCAGCTTCTCCATCGTTGGCTGGCTCAAACGTTGATGGTCCATTAGATTCTTGAGGTGGGTCTGAAGCGATCTCGTTGACGAGCATAGCAAATTGGATCCTTTCTTCCTCTTCTTGAAACACCAACGTCACGAAGGCGTGCGCAGTGACTACAATCGCATCGGATTTGCTTAGTTTCACCCAGTCCATCGAGACGTTATCACGCATGAGGAAACGGGCAGGAGGATTCCGAGCTGCGAGTCCTTCAACGATACCGTTACAGATTGTGAGTTTACCGATATCACCAGCCTTGTGATAGTCGTTGACGCATCGATTGACACATTGCACAAAGGAGAGGTTGCCTGGGTGACGGCATGTGAAATTTGGGTCTCCAAAAAACAGTATATCTGCCTCCCTATGCACCTCCCTATGCACAATTTCAAGTTCTTGCATTGTGGTCTCAATGTGTGGTCTTCGGCACTTATCACGGCTCTCTGTTGAGCAGCTAGCGGTCAGCAGTTGGGTTCTTAGATTGCCTAGCCCAAATTGTGAAGGAAGTGCGAGAACCAATCCATATAATCTGACAACTTCGGGTTGGCGTGGCACGCATTTGGCATACAGCCATCAATACAAGTGATTTTGTCGAATCGGATCGTGTTTTTGGATGAATTCCTGCGTATTTAGAAGAGAAACTGCTACCTGGGTGATCCCACCGGACCAACAGTCAGATGCTAAGATATGCCCCACAGAACCTGGTTCTCCGGCAGCCTGCTATTCTTCGGTACGTCTAGAGACTATCTACTATTCTAGAGATAGATGATACCACGCTCAAGGGACTGTTAGCTAGATAGCTCCACTCCTCGTGCAGGACCTGGAGGTATTCAGTCTTGGTGGCCTCCGTTGGGTACCAGGTATCGCAAATGAAGCGTTTCACGCAGTGGGCAATGAGTTGTTCTGAGTGCGTATACTTACCTACATATTTTTGACGTTTTGTATTTAAGTCGTCGTGCGTGGCTTTGAAGTTACCTATCCGTCATCCAATCTTGATCTTGTGCTCTTGGTCTTGTCTCCCAGTAGTCTAGCATCGTACCAACACGCACACCAACATTTTGAGCGAGCTGCACGTCTACGTCTGTAAACATCATCACGACTGCATTGTTCCAAAACTCCCCAAGCGCCATCTATGAACATCGTCGCCAAAAATACAGACCTCGAACACAACCCCGTCATCCTGTGCAGATAGCCGCAAGGGAACTTATGTGGAAGAGAGCAATTGGAACCAACCAGAAGCACTACGCATGTGACAAAATCCTCTCGTGCAGAAAAAAGGGAAATATTAGAAAGTTGCTGGTAGCACTTCGACGGCTAAATTACACTCCCTTCTAAGAAGTGGTGACAAGAATGACTGGTAGGTGCTACACTGATTAAAACCAAACAAGTATATTGCAACACAACAATGCTAACCAAAAGGTCTAATCACAATGTTGGTGATTCAAAAGGACCAAGCCGATAGGAATGGTTCCAATAACCCAGAATAGGAACGAGGTCAGTCGACGTCCAAAGGTGGTGAGCACTGTATTGATGCGTGGCGCCGTTTCGGTAAAGGCCACGTAGAAGTAGACACCCGCACTGGTGCCCAAAAGGATGCCAACCACCTCGTTGGAAACGTCGATGGCAAATATTATAACCACTCCCAACATGACGGAAAAGCCAGACGCAAAATTCAGCGTCAAGGCCATCCAAATGGGCAAACGACACTGATTGGTGAGTAGGAAAAAGTCAGCCAACTCTTGAGCTAGCTCATGAAATACGGTCGCTGCGGTCACGACAATAGCAAGGTCCCGCGAACATAACAGAAAGGCGGTCCCAATAAATACTCCGTCGGCAAAGTTGTGGAAAAAGTCGCCAGCAAGAATGGAGGAAGCCATGCTCAAGTCGTAGGGTTGCCTGGTACCGACAATGGCGTGCTGTAGCTCGTCAGCGACAACCTCGGTGTCATCGAGGGCCTTGTTTTGTTCTTCCACACGAGTGGAGATGGATGGTTTTGAGGCAGCTATGTAGGGGTCGTCGGAATCGCTTTCCACCTCCTCCTCCTCCAAGTCGACGACTTGCCCCGCAACCATTCCGTCTTTAGCCCCAGAGATATTGATGTCTGTGGAGTCTGCAGATTTGGTTTCCACCCGTTTGAGATCTTCTCCGTCGTCGGGGCTATGTGGGTGGTTTGGAAAGAGACCGGCAAGCAGAAAGGGTAGAAAGTATCCTCCAAGGATGGAAGCACCGAATTTCCAGGCAACGTCCTGCTCGCTATTCTCCAACCTGCGACGATGGTCGTCGTGCTCGTCCTCATGATCCCCATGGCCACCTGAAATTAGGTGAAAGGCTTCTGGAAGAATGAGAAAGACTGCAGTGGCAACCAAAGCTCCGCAGGCAAAGGATGGAATAGCAAGGTGAAGAACGCAGTCCACCGTCTCTTGGGATGCCTTTCGACGAAGGAGGGAGACAGGAACGACAAAAAGTACCCCAATCAAGGTGCAAATGTTGACAAGAAAGGCCGCAAGAAGTGCTGAGCCCCATGGTTTGGCCTTCATTTCGCTGGCGTTGTGGACATCGTGGTCATCGTGGCCGTCGTGGTCGTGTCCGTCATGATCGTCGTCGTGATCTGTCCCTTCTTCTTGCTGCCATAGTAGGAGTTGCGATGAGAAAATAAGTTATTGGCGAAGGTTCGGAAACATCGTGGTGGTCCCATCCCATTTGCGTATCGTACCATGAGCCGATAATTCTTCTCGTCACTCCTCGCCAGCAGTCGGCTGCTGCCAATGGTTGATAATGATGAGTCCGGAGTTGTTGGACTGGACTGCTGGTGACCTACCAGCAGCGAACTGCTTTCCTGTTTCGAGGCATCGAGGCATCCCAACGTGCTGAGAACAAGGAGGAGGGCAAAACTCTTCATGACGGGAGTCTTCTCTGGTCAGCACCTTTGAAGTACTTGGATTTTTTAGAAAAATGACTCCACTCCCAAGATCAATGGCTGCAAAAGATGAGGCTGTATTGAGGCTTTTTGATTTTTCAACAGAGGCCTTTACAACGCAAGATGTGCGTGGTTCGCAATGAGCTCGAGGCTGTTTGGTAAAAGGCCCAAACACTCGGTCCAATAGTGTCTAGAGTCTAAAGAGTGGTTGTTTTGCATACTCAGTATGAATGCACGAATGCCGCTCATTTTCGAGTTTGGCGTTCCATCACGCTGCATTTACCGACAGATATTTTTGTTCTTAGTCTGCTATGCATGAACACCAGCTTTGGCCGGCACTTCCTTGGCCAAAAGCCTCAATGGAATTAAGGCCCACTAGAGTGCCCTGCTAGTAGAACCTGCGTGTCTTGAAAGTGTTCCCCACACCGAGTTTCGCATTCCATCTCTGTCGTCAGATACTTTGATTCTGAGTAATCTGCCGTTATCCCTCTCTAGCTAGACAAGGAATGCCACGAACGATGATGTTATTCCGGTTTGCGGTTGTTGTAGCACACTGCTGCGCATTCACGCGCTTGCGGGCAGGCGACTATCCGAAGCGTCTCGCTTTGAGCCTATTTGACGCCTAGTCAAGTCAGAATCAATTGAATCTGCATGGTTTGTATTGTCAGGGGGAAGCTGGGACTTACTTTGTCCAGACCAGTTTGCATGGGAGCAAGACGGAGAGACAGGGAAGCAAATCAAGCTCCTCTCTTCAGTTGGAAGATCCCTTAACTGGAGGCTGTTACCGAGTAGCAGGTGGATGCTCTCGACGAGAGTTTACCATACATGCAAGGTCCCGAGAAATCTGTGACACCATATCCCTAGCACATGAGTTTTGATAGTATGTAGGGCGGGTACTAATTTAATTGATCTGATTGACGCCAGGATTTCACATAGTCTGAAAGCAATCAAAAAGTGCTCCGCGCATGACTGCAGGCAAGTGCCATCCTTTTATTAGGGAGTAGAACCTTGACTTGAACGGAGAACATTGTGGTTGGTGCTGAAAATGTTGCGAAAGTGTTGCGGTTTGCTTGTTCCCTGAGGACAGCACAACTTGCATCATGTCCCAACACGTGGTCATGAGTCTATTCAGTTCTTTGCAGTCGGCGGCCACTCGAACTCTAAAAGGAGGAGGACAACGCGAACTGTGCGCCCGCGCCTCGTTGTGATGTATGTCGTACCGGTACTGTACCCCCGTAATACGGCCTTTCAGAATTTTCGGAATCAATCCCATTGTCATCGCATCGCCACTGTCACACACAAGGGGTATTTTTTGAAGACAAGAGTCGAAAGTTCTCGCATGAAGGAAGTGTCAAGCGTCAGTATGGGTGCTCTCGGGCAGAAGGAGTAATCTGATCACTGCATCTGTGTAGAGAGCAACATTTAAAATAGATTTCTCGTCGTTTCTGCCTGTCGTATCTCTGCCTTTCGTTGACGCGCCCTCCGCGAGTATTAAGCGAAGTTTCTCTTGCAAAAGTCCTGCATAGAGAATCTTTCCTTGTGAAGATCAATTCGGCCGGTTCGAAGAATAGAAAACTCGACAGAAACGATGAAATACTTGAATGAAACGACGAGAAGGGGTGTGTATTTGTATGGCACTGCAGCTTATTAGCTGCGTCGAGTTATGCCGGAGGTGAAGTGAAAAATGTATACCTAATATGTAGCTATCCCTCCATTTCTTCGATGCACCGACATTCGACTTAAGCCTCGACGTAGAGAGTCATCAGACCTCCTTCGCGTTTCAGGACACCGTTATGAAATGATGCCTTGTTCGTCGCAGTCAAGCACGTACTTCAGCTCTTCGAAGTCGTTGTTATTCATCACATCCCAATAGACGTCGTCAAGGTCTTCACTGTCTGAAATAGGTTCGACGATATCACTTTGTGACGTCTCTGAAATCTGGCGTAGGAGTGGTAACTGCTTCATGAAGTCATGATCGACCTCGGGCAGATGGATAGTCTCGAAATCCATGGAGACGCATCGAGAATGCTTTCTTGGAGACAGCTTGACCTCAGTGTGTGAGTCATTCGTGACAATATCATCAACTTCAGAGTCCACATGGACTTCAGTGGTCGTGGAAGTGGCGAGATCGTCGGTGAGAATATCATTGGAGCGATCGGCGTTTTCTTCGTCTTCTGACCCGAATGTTGGTGATCCAGCACGTGTAGCTTCTTGAGATTGATCTGAAGTGAACTCTTCGTAGAACATGGCATCGATTTGTTGAGCTTCAGTCCTTGTCCTCTCTTCTTGGAAGAGCAACGCAATGAAAGCGTGAGCCGTGACCACAATCGCATCGGCTTTGCTGAGCATCACCCAATCCCTCGAGATGTTGTCTCGCATGAGGAAGCGGGCAGGAGGAAGTCTGGCTGCGAAGCCTTCGACGATTCCATTGCAGAGGGTGAGTTTACCCATGTCATCAGACTCGCAATATTGATGGAGGCATCGCTTGACACATTGCACAAACGAGAGGTTTCCTGCGTGATGGCATGTAAGATTTGCGTCTCCATAAAAGAGGATATCTGCCTCCCGAGGCATAACTTCAACCTTTTGCCTTTTGGTTGCATTGCTGACGGTTTCGACAGTGGCGTGGCTCTCTGCTGAGAGGCTGCGGGTGTTTGGTTTCTTGGAGGCCATGCTAGTTTTGAATTGACTCAGAATGTTGTGAGACCACGAGACTATTTTTTGCGATTTCAGTTGGATATCTGACATACGTGCAAACAAGCATTACTGTACCACTACCACTCACGGTGATTTTGGATCGTGAATTGGATTGATCCCCTGTGAGATTGCCCTCAAATCTTCGGGAAGATCGGAGAGAACCGTAGTCAGAATTGCTCCCTCGGAGCCAGTCGCGAGGTCCCAATCCTAGCGCAGCGTAGCCTCCACGGTTGTAATTTCATGGAGTTGGGCTTGCCACATCAGTTGGCACCACCCCCAATGTTCTGGTTCGCACTATGAATACCTCGTCTCTTGCAATCATTAGCAAATGGCAGCTAGGATCAATCTAAATAGGCGACCTCTCGCCGGGCGAGAGGTCCTGCTTACACTAGCTCATTTTAAACTCGAAACGTGCGCAGTCGATGGGGCCTGCGCGCTGCGACAAATAATCTTGGTCCGAGGTTCCAGATGCGACACAACTTGAAAGATAGGCATTTGCACAGGCAATGGTGAAACTCGTTTCACACTTATCTGGTAGGAAGTCGTAGGTAGCCGTACATACTATTTTGCTGTGGTTGCGACACAGTCCAGCATCTCTGACATATGCGTAATTACTCGCGCCAGATGGACAGTAGGAGGAGCATCGGTATAATAACAAAAGAAAACACGAACAGGACCATGGTGCTGGTAATTGGAAATCCAGTCTTGGTCTTGGGGTCATAGCTAGTCCAGCTAGAATTCTATGGATCAAGACGTTAGCACGAAGCGCGCACCGCCGAAGGGGTTGCATGCCAGCCAGAGAAAGTCTTGGTCTTGCGAGTCAATCCGCTGGCTGGAGAGGGGAGGCGAACATGTGATGGTTCAGAACCCCACGAAGACGAGTTTGAAGTTGTTCGTATGTACTGTAACACTAAAATATGATACTACATAATATTCCGCACCTCGTTTTCTGATCGTGTTGACTTGCCAGCACCTGTAGCGGTTTGGTCTTGTTTATTATGTGCGTTATACTCTACCGGTACACCTTGCTCGTGGGTGCTGGGTGAGAGCACATCATGAGCGACGTAAGGCTTTGTCCTACTCGTTCATTTCAGTTCCATCTCCATCGTTGCTTCGGCAGGGCACCCCAACTGATTCAGCAGCCTCGAAGCAAGAAACAGCTTCAATTGGAACATTGTGACAGTCAGCTATTCGAAGATAGTGAGCACCTTTCTTCTCTCTCGATGGGTAGCTGCTTGAGAACATGTTCGTATGTTGATCTAGATACCAACATCACACCAGCCATTCAAAGTGGCGCCACTTAGTGAACGTACAGTGTAGTGTTCCGCCGGGCCCAAGAAGCACGTGCCTATACTTTCCTGGTCGGCCTGTGACTGCCCTCCAGAGATTCATTGCTAAATCCGGTCAACGATGACCTTCTGCGGGGCTTCACTTCGGATCATATTGCGTGCCATACTTGGCTTCGTCTTCCATGACCATATGCTGAACAAGTTCATGCCGAACCTTGCGGTATGTCTCGTTTGAAAAGTAAATAGGCTTTGGTCCAGTTGTTGCATCGTACGGCATTTCGAATCGCTTTTTACCAGTCGGATTGACGTTTTGCGGTAAGTTGTTGGCGCAACGTACCATAATATCAAGATCCTCCGCCAGGTCAGATAACGTCTTCTTCTCCGCGTTGCGATCCCCGTGAGCGTACGTCTTGTATTTGTTCCTCAACGTCGCAAAGCTTTCAAACCAGTTGTGAAAATGAAAGGCGACTCCATACACACGACTGATGGGGCGACCTTCTTTGATTTTCCAATTGGCTCTACCGTCAGAGGTGTGGAAAGTGTCCCTCATGTCTACGCCATTGAAAAGAGGGTA
This sequence comes from Herpochondria borealis, assembly GCA_032274145.1. Taxonomy (NCBI): domain Eukaryota; phylum Rhodophyta; class Florideophyceae; order Ceramiales; family Ceramiaceae; genus Herpochondria; species Herpochondria borealis. Next base: position 14,731 of record JAVCKV010585215.1, read on the forward strand.
GCGGCCTGATGCTACGATTTGGTCATTGTAGTCATCAACGCCCAACTCGCCATAGCCAGAGGCTCGGCGTCCATATAGACGTCTCTGACGGCGGACTGGGACAACGCGCCCTGAAGGATCCCCAATCCCCTCCAAGCACTCGCCAACAACCATGTCAGGATCTGTTCAGTAAAAGTGAGAGGAGATGATGCAGACGTTCAACCAAATACACACTCAGACTAAACGAAACTCACGATGCCACGCCATTCGCTTTATACAAAGTGGACTTGATTCAAAAGAGATCGAGAACGGCATGATACGCGGTGTTCGGCAGTCCTGCCCCTCTCGAAAGGTTGGAAGATCGCAATGAATTGCTGCAAGCAGGAAATCTCTGGAAAAAACTTCATCAATGTCGCCCATGATTCCAACATCGCGCCACCCCATACCAGCACGTTTCCAGATGTCTAGGATTGTGGTACGCTGTAGCGATTCGCGTTCCATATATTTTTGTCTGTCGCCATCTGAGAGCCAGTAGTCCACCATAATTGTTGTGTTAGGGCCAAAAATACCAGAGTTAATATATTGGTATTCTTCCGAGTCTCGTGAAAAACGGAGTCGCCTAGGTGTATTCATGTGCGTTGTATTAGACTCTGACAGAGCTAGAACATGGTAAAGGTCATAGGCTTCAGTAGCGTGCATGTCGAACACTTGCAGGGAATCGTCAGCAATCATTGCTCCGAAGAACAACCGTCTCGGAGGTATTGATGTATTGTATTCGTAGCCATATCTTTCGCACCGAGCGGAGTGTTTGGTAGAATCTATACGATCGTACTCTTTCTGATATAACGGAGGAACTTCAAAGGCGTGGGGTGCAGGTGACGATACCAGCGGCTTTTCAGTTGCATTCTCTGCGACGTTGACTGCATTGTTGTCTCTTTTTGGAACTTTCTCACACGATTCGTGAACAATTTGAAGATTTCCGAGAGTCCCCTTGATACCAATGACGTAGGCAAGGCAAACACCCAGTATTGAAATCACCACACAAGCCGTTCGCTTCGCCATGGTCCAAACGCCCGAAGCATTGCTCGTTTTTGGCAATCAAGATAATACACTGTTACATCGAATCCGAGTATGCCAGTAGGTGTGCAAGTACTGTCCATTCCTACTGACTGTTCTTCAAAAATTCTCTTCAGAAGATATATTTTTTGGTCACATATTTGGTTGTCGACAAGGCATAGCCCCTGTGGTAAAATTGAAAATCCGTGAGCATAACATCGCGGCTTTGAGTACCTGATCTCAGTTGCTAGACTTGCCTCTTCTACCCAGTTTGCAAGTTCGTATCCGCCGTATCTCTTCCTGCAATTTCGGTCCGCACGTCTCCAAAATTGGATCGTGTTTTTGAGTCTATCTTGCTCCCGCCGCCTGAGCTCGAATAGAAAGTTCAGGCAGGAAGAACGAGGTGAACAGCAATCAGAATTGTTGATCCCACCATACCCAAACGGCAGATGCCAAGATACTCGAATATTGCAATTGCACAGAGTTGAGCTTGCCACCGGCAGCATCATGTTCTGGTTCGCAAGCTGTCTTGCTGTTTAATTCGTCACGAGGTAGTCCAGCAATCGAAGGTAATATTGACATAGCTAGGAAAATCTCATCAAAGACCTCTTGCCACCCTTCGCACAGACTTGGTGCGAAGGCTCCATTGGGCACTTGTTACTTTCGTTGCGGACATACGGATAACACATGTTATTATTTAGGGTTAGATATATGTAGCTATGGATACATGTGCTACTGTATGCCATGCTCCGTACTGTACTGTAACGCGTTGGCGCGCCTCGCTTCGCGCTGCCGCTCTCCAATCTCAACGCATTCTACTCACATGTACAGTACATGAACATGTTCCTGGTACACCTCGTACGAAGACATGCTTACACGGGTCAATTAATCATATTGGTTCGTGGCGACATACATGTAGGTTCGAGACAGCATGCACTTACCCTCACAATTTAGCGCCGTCTATCAGAACTGTTGACGCACCTATTATCCAAAGAGCGTGCTCAATATCCTAATTGATGCAATGGTCTGTAGGTAGAGGAGAGGTGACCCTGTGGACAATTCTATGCCACGCTTGCCTTCGCAATGATACAAAACTTGGCGATCCGAATTCTCAACGCTCAACGGAGCCGGTCTATCAGGTGGTATGCACATGTCCGTCAGACGTTTCTCTGCGTTTGGCGCATGTACATACGTTGATCAATCCCGTGTCACTGCTTCCATAACACTATGCTCACAAATTATTAGAGAATAAAAACATACCATGCGCTGCTTTTTTGTCACCTTGCTTCTTTCAATTTTGGCCGTTTCCTCTAGCGCAGATACGCCTAGAGTTGGAGGGTTGAGAAAGCTGTGTAAGTACTTGAGTTGTAGGTGCTTCTCGAGGCAGCAAGTCGGACTCACTTCCTCTCTTAACAGATGCGGATGAGCACCGCGGAGCAAGCTACACATTACACAAGGATGGTGGCTCTTCTTCGTCGTCATCAAGCGGTGGATCCGGAGGGGGCAGTTCCGGTGGTGGTGGAGGAGGAGGAGGCTCAGGAGGAGGTGGTGGCGGTGGAGGCGGATCAGGTGGTGGTGGTGGAGGAGGAAGTTCTAGCCATAGCGGTCCGCTAAAATCTGCTTTCACTAGCCCAGCGGCGGTGGCCATATACAGTCTGGGTGCCATATTCCTAGCAGCAGCTGCACTGATTTGCGCTGGATGCTGCGCAGTAGGGGGGTCGTGTGTCAATTGCGCAGACTTCCTTTGGTACGGATCGACACGAGAAAACGAGGCTACCAGTTATCAACTGGAAACGAGTGCCTAATCATCAGTGTATAATGTAGATATTCATATTGCGTTTGATAAAGCACGCTATGTCCAGCTCGGGAGGAGTTGCCACCATGAACCAGCAGCAGAGACCCTTCATTCCATTTCTTCGGCCAGCTTGTCCCGTAAAAGGCGACGGAGAATCTTCCCAGATGCTGATTTGGGGATGACATCAACGAAGACAACGCCTCCTTCTAGGCGTTTGTATGGGGCTACTCTCTCCTTCACCCATGCCTTGATATCTTCTTCCGACACATCTGCAGCTGGGTCCTTGACAACATAGGCCCTCGGTAGTTCGCCAGACATATCATCAAGAATTTGAATGACCGCCACGTCGTTTACCTGTTCATGGGTCAACAGAAGGGCCTCGAGCTCAGCTGGCGCCACTTGATACCCCCGTACCTTTATGAGTTCCTTGAGGCGATCTGTGATGTAGAAGTAGCCATCTTCGTCGTAGTGGCAGATGTCACCAGTGCGCAACCACCCGCTCTCCGAAAGGCACTCGTTAGTCTTTTCTGGATCGTCCAAGTACCCTAGCATCACCTGAGGACCCTTGATGAGTAGCTCTCCGTCTTCGAGCGGTGGCAGCGTCTTTCCTTCAGAGTCTATTACTTTTGCGTAAGTCGAGGATACCAAGGGACCAACCGATCCATCTTTCGAGTTGAAGTCGCCGTTCATTGTACCAATTGGACTCAACTCTGACATACCCCATGCTTGCTTGATTTCAGCTCCGAGGCGCTTCTTCGCCAAGGCTTGAATGTCACTTCCAAGTGGAGCTGCGGCGGACACGATTTGCTGTATGGAGGAGCAGTCGTATTTGTCGACAATATCATCCTTGCCAAGCATCAAGATGATGGGAGGTACTAGCTGAGCGCGTTCGGGACGATGCTCCTGCACAAGCTCGCAGAACTCTTGTAAGTCGAATCGGCCCGACATGGTGATAACTTGTTGTCCCTTCCACGCACAGTACAAAACTGTGGCCTGCAAGCCGTAGATGTGAAACATTGGGAGTGGCGAGATCATTTTGTGCGATTCAGGAAAGCCAATTTCCTCCACAATTGCCATTTGCTGCAGATTTGCAACCAGACTCTTGTGAGTAAGGCAGACACCTTTTGGTAAGCCCGTTGTTCCGGATGAGTAGGGGAGTAGGAAGGGATGTGTCTCCACTTTTTTATGAACAGCATGGACAGTTTCTGTTACAGCGCCATTAGGGTGTTGTGATTTAAGTGACTCGAGGGATACCGTGCCTTCAGGAATAGCATGATGGTTGTGGTCAGTAATTACAACAATGTGCTTGACCAGTGGACAGTCTGCGACCGATTCAAGGGCCACGTCGAGTCGAGACTCATGAACCAGCAGAACTGAAGACCGACTGCGTTGCAGAACGACGGACAGCTCCTGTCTAGTGTATAGTGGATTGATGGGTGTCACTTTGGCTCCTGTGAGGGACACCGCGAGCAAAATTGGTAGGTAGTCAACATGATTGGTGGAAAACAGCGCTACCGTTGAATCCTCCTCCACACCAAAGTCGTGGATAAGTGACGCAGCTAGGTTTGAGGAGATTGACTCGTAGTTTCCAAACGTTCTCTTCAAACCGGTCGACCCATCAATCATTGCAACTTTGTCCCGCAGGCGATCACCCCAGTTTTCGGTGAGGAATTCCTTCAGCGGCGGATATTCTCCTTCAGGCAGCGAAGGGTAGGGGCTCTTGATTATGTGTAGATCGCAAGCATCAGCGACGAGCTTATTTGCAAGAGCAGCTTCAGATGAGTGGAAGCGGGGACTCCACAAGGACCGCAGAGGGGTAATGCGCCCATTCGAGATTGCTCGCCTTGACGAGCAGCCAAACATCATGATAGAAGACTTCAGCAAGATATACCAACTGTGAGTTTCAGTTATATTATAAGATGTCTACTGTGACCTGAGGTAATAAAGAAGCTTTGGCAGTGCAACCAATCAATGAGCTCTCGTTACTATGAATGATGATGGTGGTGAGGTTCTCGAAGCTGTCATCTGAATAAAATTCCAGAATGCTGATTTCCAGATTTCAGATTTGCCAGATTTGCGTGTCACGTCACGCTAGCACGCACGGCGAATCGACAGAATCCCAACTTCAACCACGACCATGACACATGCCGTACATGGTACGACGTACTTCTGCTGAAAGAGATGATTAGACTATTATAAACTAAAACATCCCTAGCTCAAGAGGCACTTGAAGCTTCCGTTCCAAGTATGGTTGCTGTGCGCTCGGCCTCGATTAAGTCGTCGATCGTAAAGCTGCCTTCCAGATCCTCCATTGCTGGCACAGACTTGCTCATCGCTGCCGTCGTCGCCGCGTTCGGTACATACGATCTGGGGGCGCGTTCGGACCTTGATTTCTTCACCCTCTCTCGTTCCTTGCTCTTGCTCTTCGACTTTTTCTTCTTCTTGGCCTTCCGTGACGGAGTTCGAGGTGACATCGGGGGTGCATGAGGTAGCATAGACTCGGCAAGTCTGTGCGTCTCTGATTGAGGAGTTTCTTCATAAAGCAAGCGTTTGCCGATTTGACTCCGTGGACTCGCGGCTGTGGCTACTTGCTGGTCCTTGTTGTCCACATCAAACAATTCAATGACAGCCGGGATATTCATGTTTCCAGTCGATTTGTTCATCTTTTCTTCCCGTGCTTTTTCAGGTGTGGGTGGGCTGGATCGCGCCATTTGAATTGACTTCCCTGATTCCTTCTCTTGTGAAAGCATCTTTGACAGAAGGTCGTGAGGTGACTCTTGCTCCATTTTTTTAATGGAGCGCCGCATCTGTCTCCCTTCAGCAGTCAGGGCCATATGCACCTCTTCCTTAACACTAAGGCTGTTTCGTTCGCGCTCATCTGAGTCCGCAGGAGGAATTGAAACTTCCGCGGTCACTACTTCATCACCCGGAGGAATATTTGAGTCCACCGAGCTCGGCTTCGCCATACCTGGTGGGGATGATTTGCCACTATGATTCAATGGAAGTTGGTGATCGCGCGTGAAGAAATCTCTTCGTGACTCTCTTTTCGAGCTTGCGTGATTCGAGCCTCTCTTCACCTCAGTCGAGGGTTCACCAGCAGACGTGACCGAGCGAGGAACTCGCATCGTGGACTTCTTGTACTGCGGCGTTAGGAAATCATTGTTGGGTGTTTTGCAATCTGGGCCGTGACGTTCCGATGTCACCTTCGTTTCAGATTGCGCTCTGGCAAAGTTACTTTCAGGCAACGGGAAGCCTGCTTTATCTGTTCCCGGCGAAAGCGGAGAAAGCAGAGAAGGCGATGTGAACCACGACGAGTCCGCTTCGTTTGGTTTCGAGCGGTTGCTGTGGAAAGAAGTTTCCACGTGTGTCTTGGATCGGCTGCTCACAGACTCCGCTTCCTGGCGAGGTCTGGATCGATTGCTGTGCGATCGGTTGCTGTGAGATCGATTGCTGTGCGATCGATTGCCGAGGGATCGATTGCCGAGGGATCGATTGCTCATTGAGTCACCCTCCGAAGTTTTTGATCTATTGCTCATCTCCCTTTTCATCTCTTCTCTCAGTTGGGACACTTGGGTGACTTTCGTTGGCGATTTGGTTGAAACCCACTGGCTTGCATCTCTCATCCAATCCGTTGGAACTTCAGTGACTTGCGGGCTTTCCGGCTGGGTCATTCTCTTCATATAGTATGGGTCCTTCACCTCCCTCAGCGTGTCAAGGGGGTTGTCGTGGCGAGATCCCCGCTGTGACGCTTCTTGACTCTTAGTGTTGACCCACTGCTCGGCAGCCTTCAAGTCCCATGCACCAAGAGTCGACGAGGCTGAGGCAGCAAGCTTTTCCACCACTTCTGTGTCGCCCTCTGCTGCGTTGAGTGAACGTGATGGTTCGGACTTGATCTTCTTCATTGACTTTGGTTTCCTTCGCTTCTTCCGTACATGATTTTGGCTCTTGACCCAGTCTCCTGGACTGGAGAAGTCCCCCCACGTTGAGCGTCTGTGCAACGATGGTTCCTTCGTGTCGTCATCTTCGGTCCCGGTGCCGGTTCCATTGCCCGCGTCATGCTCAAATTCAGGAATGCTGAAGTTGGCAGTGTTCCCCGACTCTCGCATGGAGAGCTCTGTTTTCTCCACGTGAATGGATTCTTGAATCTTGGAACCGCTGGAGGGCTCCTCTTTTTCTGGTTTTTGTTGTGTTTGTGATCTCGATCTCGACTTTCTCCTCTTTTTCTTGGAAGATTTCTCCTTCTTCTTGCGACTTTTCTTGGACTTCGCTTTCTTCATCTTGACTAACTCAGAATCACTCATTTGACGAACTCCCATGCTGGGCTTCCGCGGCAGATCGTCGAGCGCATCCGGTGCAACCCCAGGAACTTCACGTGGAGACAACATTTCTGTTTGCCATTTGTATGGAAGCGCTGGCGGCATATTTGGGGATATACCTCTGCTGAGCATCCCAACGCGAGATACCGGAGCTGATTGGGGCGTATCGAGTGATTTCAAACCCTTGTCTTTTACTGGCGTGCGCGTTAAGGTTGACGATAGATCACTGGTAAGATCCAAGGAGCCAATCTCACTTGAGGACGCCATCTCCGTCGACGACTGGAAATCGCTCGTATTGTTCCCGCTCGAAGCGTTCGTCGAGAGCATTCCGCTTGACGAAGTTGCTACGCTGCGAGGGACAGAGTCACTGATCAAATCCGTCACACGCAAAGACGGAGCAGAGGTCAGATTATATCCACTCCCATACGGATTCCGTGACGAGACAGGGCCTGATGAGAGTTTACGGGCAGCTTGGGAGAATGGCGTCATCCGTCGAAACGAGGGTTCGCGGAGGGGCGTAATCGCACTATCTCTACTACCAGTCTCAACTTCCACCGAAGCCTCAGCATCAATTGGCACCAGACTCCTTGATGACAACTGGTTGATCAGACCCAATGTCCAATCTCTAAATAACTTCCTGTCGTCATCCTGAGCGGATCCCAGACTCAAAGGGTCATTCTTTCGACGCCTTCTCCGCATATTCCGTCGCTGAGTTACCTTTGGTGGTGGAGACATTGGTTCAGTACGCTGCTGAAGATTGCTTCCATCAGAGCTATCAGGTTGAAATTCAAGCCACTGTGATACCTCTGTTCCGTCGCTGCTAAGTTCTCCCGCACCAAAGTCCCACCCGTCGTTCATTGACAGGTCTCGACTATCTGTTGTGTCGCCTTCTGTTGTTTGAACTGCTGGGCTGTCGCTATGCATCGCGGGCGTTGTTTGCGTTTCAATCGTTTTGTTGACTGGAAAGCTGAAATCCCCTATTTCCTGGTCTGCATCCGGGTCCGGTTCATGATATGATCGTTTCCTAGGAGGCAGTGGTTTTCCAGCTTTGAGACAATCCACACATCGCAGCACCTCTCCGATGGATGCTCTCTGATCCTGGTTGACGGTCAACATTCTAGCCAGTAAATCGATAACCTCACTTTCGAAGGGATGTTTCGCTGGTAGCAAGAAGACGCCTCGCAACACGTCTAGTTTGCTGTGGCCCTTAAAACAATCAGTCAAGAAGAGCAATGCATATAGGCAGCATCCAAGGCCCCAAATATCAGCACTATTGGACAAGGTCAGAAGCACAGTTTTCACATTTCACAGCATTGTTCGCAGAAACTCCTAGTACACGCACCTTCCATTCAACTCATCACTCATATGCAGATTGATCATCTCGGGTGATCTATACATCGCAGTGGTCGAAGCTTCAATGCACTTTGCCGCCCGTGTTTGGTCGTCATCTGTTGTCAGAGGAAATGAGCCTCGTAATGAGCACCCAAAACCGCATAGTGTAATCTGGTACTTCTCGCCCGCTTCACCTTTCTCTTTGCTCTTCCGTATTAAAAATCTAGCCGGCTGAATGTCAAAGTGAACGATTCCCTCCTTGTTCTTTGTTGACGGAGAAGGTTGTTGGTCTGGGTCGTCTGTGTACGCGTGAAGCGCGGATACTGCCGTGGCCATCTGGCCAAAGATATCGAGGACTGTGTTTATCGGGAGGTATCCCTCCCACATTTCCTCCTCCTTCTTCTTTCGAACAAACAGCCCCCTGGTTCTCCGTTTGTCATATTTTCGTCTTCGCTTTTTGATGAAATCGGCAACAAAGTAATCGGGGCAGGCCTCAAACAGTATACAATACAGCCGACGAATATCCAATTGATTCTCATCGGTTCTCTCATAGTTGTATTGCCTCTCTTCAATGGTAGAGAAGCCGCAATCAATCATCTTGGGTATCCCCGGTGCAGTGCTTAATCGTCGAAGTAACCGTACTTCAGATTCAGCCCTTCGTGCTTCCTCAGTGGTTCCAGCAGCTGTTGCTTTGATCCACAAGTTCTTGGATGTTTTTCGCTTCTTAGAGTCGTCATCTGTGGCGCTGTAGAGGTAGGAGGCATTGAATTCGCCGATCTTCTTGACGACTGACACCGTTTGATGCATGAACTCGACATCTCGTCGCTTCAGTCGATCAGGTTGATTGGTTTGTTGTGCCCTTCTTCTTCTGGAGCTTGATAATGAGCTGCTCCGTGTACTGGTCAGGCTTGCCTCTACTAGCCCAACGTTCATGGTCAATTGAGAAAGTTGCTGTGTCTAGTCGTCCTTTTGTCAATGAATGGATGGCCCAATGATAGAATGGGCTGTGTTGTTCCGTAGGGATTGCTCGAAGGGGGAGAAGACAAACGACAACTTCTTTTTCCTGTGCGACAATTAAATGTTTTTACGGTATTCAATACGCCGGTTTGGTACTGTAAAGTATCAACAGCGAGAAAAGGAGCAACCGAAGAATTCTGAGGAGAACCGCACCAAAACCGGTTTTCATAAAATTGGGCTAGAACGGGCCTATGTCGTTTTCAAAAATATCAAACATATGTCCAAGTAGGCTGTCCGACTATACGAGGTCATTCTTGACCTATTCAAATCGGAGTCTCTAACGTCATGATACAGTAAATGTACGACGCCTATCTTACATTTTGAATAAATCGATCAATTTATCGTATATATGTTTAGATGCCAGTGACAAGAGAATGTCCTCATTTTATCCAGTCAACTGGAGTAGTACCCAAAAGTGATCACAAGCATTGGCCTATTTCAACGTGTACTGTCCTGCGAAATGTGTGCCGACAGGCTGTCAGGAATTTGCCAAGGCATCATTACTCAACGGTGATAGTGAAAATTAAAAATATGACCAGACCATTCGTGGAAGGTCACAAACATGGGGTCATACTCAGGCATTTTCGGGTTTTCAATTCGATTCTGCCATATGTAATCGTAATAGATGTTTATTGGGAGTCTCAATCGGTTTGTAATAAATAGTATATAATTATTCCGCTACCAATAAGATAATTGGATACTTGGACAAAATACGGTATGTCCACTCGACATTTCCGTAATGACTGAATGCACCTTTGTCAAGCTACTCGTACTGTCCTGTTTCGTAGCAGCTCACGTAAGTAAGCACAACCAAATAATCTGTACATACCCAACCTACATGTACATGTTGAATGTATTGACAAGCACCACCTCATTCATTCCGACGCTGACTCTCCGAGTAGAATTTCCTTGTTGCCTGGTACTCCTGAGCCGACTTGCAAAGATGCTCCATCCAGTCTCCATCCGATCGCGGATACACGTGTGTCCGCCTTTTATATCGAGAAATACGAGTACCTAAGATACTTCACGATCACACCACCACTTGACCTGTCGTGTTGAAAGTCCAGGTCTCGATGCTCAAGACCCTCTCTCATCTCACGACTATTGATGAAGAAATAAAGAATGATATAACCAAGACATATGTTATGTTACAATGCTGCACATACTGAAGTACTTATGCTTATTGCCTGATAGGTAAGACTCGTAGTATCAGCTGCTTGTAGTTCGGCCTCCACGGATCCAGATGGCGCACTGCTGCACTTGCGATAAGTCTCCATCTGCTGCGTGGCAGACACTGAGCATAAACCTAGCAGTTGTTGTATGCTTTGTGACATAATTTTCTTCAACTCGTCACAGACAAAAAATGCAAGTTCACTTGGTGTGTTCCAATCACTGGTAATTCCAACCAAACTTCTATGAAGCACTTCAAAACTGACAACTTTTTTATGTCGCGTTGGCGATTACTCGATCTTATCTATGAAGACTTTTTTGTTACCATGTAAATAATATCTAAAACTCTTTCGATTATCTATCTAATGTCTTAGATAGCTCCCTCAATTCGGTCCTCAACATCAGCGTACAACTCTTGGAGGCGCTCAATGTTCTCCTCAGATGTATCCCAGTAGCCTCTTCCGTTTGCCTCGAGGAACGTTGTAACCATGTCACGGAAGGCATTTGGGTTGGTCTCCAAAAGTCTTTGTTGCATCTCTTCGTCATCAATGAACACAGAGTTGGCGTCCTCGAACACAAAGTTATCGACCTCACCAGCTGTGGCAGACCATCCCATGGTGTTGCGCAGACGCTTCTGGATCTCGCGCACACCTTCGTATCCGGTGGACATCATACCCTCGTAGAACTTAGGGTTCAACAGCTTGGTTCTGGCGTCAAGACGGACAGTCTCGGACAGAGTACGCACCTGGGCGTTAGCAGTTGTGGTGTCAGCCATCAACGACATTGGCTTCTTCTTGTCGTCACGGAGTCCCTGCACAACCTTGGTTGGGTCGGAATCGTAGTAGTGGGAAACATCAGTGATAGAAATCTCAGAAGAGTCCAAGTTCTGGACTGTGACGTCAACGTTCTTCAAGGCAGACTTGAAGAGATCAGCCTGTTGCTCCATCATACCTGGCTTGTCGGCGTTAAAGGCAAATCCCTTACGAGTCAAGAACTGTTCTTGCAGTTGACCTTCGTCTTCCCATCCGCCGTTCTCGATGGCAAGGCCAACGTTGGCAGAGTAAGATCCGGCAGAGTTGGAGAAGACACGGCACGCAGCTTCACGAAGGGACACACCAAGCTCCTCGGCTTGCTCCAAGGCGTGCTTCTTGATGAAATTCATCTCGATTGGCTCGTCAGCTTCGGCGGCCATCTTGATACCACGGTCCATGAGGTTCATCTGGTTGATGAACAAATCACGGAAGACACCGGAGCATGAAACGACGACATCGATACGTGGGCGACCAAGCTCCTCGAGAGGGATGAGCTCAACCTTGTTGACACGTCCGAGGGAGTCAGCAACGGGTCTGACACCAGCAAGGGCAAGGACCTGGGCGAGGGATTCTCCGTAGGTTTTAATGTTATCAGTTCCCCACAGAGTGAAAGCAATAGATTCTGGGTATGCACCATCGTTCTCATCAGAGAGCTTCTCCAAGAGCTTGCGAACAACATCCTGGGAAACCTCAACAGCAGCCGCTGTGGGAATAGAAGATGGGTCAAGGGCGTGCATGTTACGTCCAGTAGGAAGCACATCAGGGTTACGGATTGGGTCTCCACCCGGGGCAGGCATGAGGAACTCTCCGTTGAGGAGCTCCATGATACCACCAAGTTCGTTGTTGGCAACAATTTGCTTCAAGCAGAACTCCAAGTAGCCAATGAGGTTCGTAAGACGCTCCTCTTGGACCTTAGGGAAACCAGCCTTGATAATAGCTTCGACGTATGGCTTCTTCTGTCCCATCATGCCACCGAAGAAGTCGCCCATTTCATCCAAGACAGACTTGACTTCAACGACACGTCCGGACGAGTCGCAAGATTGGGCCACAAGAGCACCTACAGCGGCACGGGAGGCCTGGACAATCTGATCGGCTAGCTCGACATCTGCGAGAACACCCTGGTTGTTGCCTCTGTAGATTTCGTTGATATCACGGCCAACGGAGGCAGCAATGACACGAGGAAGAGATTCGATGTCATCCTCCGGACGATCCAACTGGGCAATGTTGACGAGGGTGGCAACAGCCTCCTCAGCTGTTGGTGGAATACCAACGGTGTGCAAACCGCAAGGAAGCAGACGAGATTCGATTTGCATAATCTCGGAGTAAACCTTTCCGACAATATCATCACGACGTTCTTGTGAGTCGTTCTTGGCGTCATAGCCCTCAAGGGATGGGAGGTCGTCGATATCCTTGTCAAGGTTGCATGTCCACGCGGTAGAGACAATCGAGTTGACAATGGCAGGACCGCGACCCTCGTTCGCGCGAAGTCCTTGGTATGACGAGATGAGCTCCTTCAACTCCTTAAGACCCTTGTACAAACCGGCATTCTCAGCTGGAGGGGTCAAGTAGGAAACAGTGGCAGAGTATGAACGACGCTTAGCGATGGTAGCCTCAGAAGGGTTGTTGGCGGCGTACAGGTAAGCGGATGGAAGAGAGTTGATCAAACGGTCTGGGTAGCAAGTTCCAGACATACCAACTTGCTTTCCAGGCATGAACTCAAGAGATCCATGAGTACCAAAGTGCAACACGGCATCGGCCTCGAAAATCTTCTCAAGGTAGGTGTAGTAAGCTGCAAAACCGTGATGAGGGGATGCAGACTTAGCGAAGAGGAGACGCATTGGATCTCCCTCGTATCCGAAGGATGGTTGAACTCCAATGAAGACATTTCCAAATTGCTTTCCGTAAACAACGAGGTTCTGTCCATCTGAGTTGAGGTTTCCAGGTGCAGGGCCCCAGTTCTCCTCGAGGTCCTCAGCATATGGGGTCAACTCGTAGTATTCCTCGGTGCTCATGCGGTAGGCAACGTTGAGCTCAGGGGAGCTGATTCTCGCCTCAGGGTCGTTAAGAACAGACTCCATGATAGCTGACTTCTCCATAGGAGCATCACCGATATCGTAGCCCTCAGCTTTCAATTGGCCCAAAACAGCCTTGATGGAGTCGAACACGTCAAGGTAAGCAGCGGTTCCGACGTTACCCTTGTCAGGAGGGAAAGAGAAGATAGTAATAGCGATCTTCTTGTCCTCGACAGGCTTTGAGCGAAGGTTGGCCCACTTGAGGGATCGGTCGGCGAGAAGATTGACACGGTCCGCAAGTGGAACACTGCGTCCTGTAGCTCCTTCACGTCCAGCGAAGATGATAGGCTCAATAGCACCATCAATTTCAGGAAGGGAGACCTGAAGCGCGACCTGGATAGGATGCAGACCAAGCTCGGAAGATTGCCACTCCTCGAAGGACTGGAACACCAGTGGCACGGCGCACATGTATGGTCGGTTGAGCTTCTTGAGCACGGCAGCAGCCTTCTTGTGGTCCTGGGAAGCTGGACCTCCAACAAGCGCGAAACCGGTGAGGTTGATCACGGTATCTACGATTGCGTTTCCGTTTGAATCGTAGAAGTAGTCTTCGACTGGACCCGAAAAGTCAAGACCTCCGGAGTAAATTGAAACCACGCGAGCTCCGCGGCTCTCAAGCTCGGAGATCAACGACACGTAGTGGGTGTCATCCTTGGTATTGATGTGCGACTTCTGCAAGATAAGACCAACGGTTGGGGCAGTCTTGGGGTCGATACCTGCGTCGGGGCAGAATTCCTCGTTGTACCATTCGAAGTATTTGCTAGGAGTCTCGAACACAATATCAGGGGCGACTGGGTGCCAAATGGCCTTGTCGGGGAGCAAGGTTGGCTCGACGGCCACGACCTTCTCCTTTCCAACCATGCCTTCCTTAATTGGGCCAGCATAATCCTGTCCAACCATGGTAAGCAGAGACTCGAGGTTCTCAGGGGATCCTGTTAGGACCAAAATTAGTTAGTCACGGTTCTCGTTTTGGTGACAAACAAAGTAGTGGTTGCATTCTTACCTCCAAGCCAATACTGGAAAGACATCATGAAAGTACGGGCGTCGGCCGCCTTGTCACTAGGCAAGAACTTCAGCACCTTAGGAAGAGTACGCAATAGCTTGAGCATACCCTCCTCAAAAGAGGAGCCGTCTTCTTGCTTCTTCTTCTTCATGAAATCAGAAATCACACTCTTTGATTGACCCAAGTTCTTCATGGTGAAAGAACCGATCTTGTTCAAACGCATAACCTCAGGCATGGAAGGGAAAACCAAGACAGCATCCAAGTCATCGCGTAGCGGAGCAACGACATCAACGACCTTCTCCGCAAGTTCCTGCACGAAAATCAAAGAACCAATAAAGATATTAGCGTCGGCGACATCCTTCTGGAATTGCTCAAAGGCATCTTCGTTACGAAGTTCCTCCAAAAGGTAACCGACACACTCGACGGCCATGTTTTCGGAGCCAGCGTTGATGCGCTTGACGGCAGCCGTCATGGACGATTGGTATTGAGACTCCAACACGACGTAGACAACCTTCATGGTTGGTCGTCCGCGAACATCTTCGGGGACGACACGACGGTTTTCGGAGTTGGATGCGGTGAACATTCCTCCCCCACCCATGCCGCCCTCGGCTGTTGGATCAGTGACAACCATATTCAAAGCGGTGGAGCGGGAATGGGCGCTCTTGGATTGGTATAGAGCATTAGTGGCGATGGCATTTTGTTTCAAACTCTTTGTGGCAACGAAAGAAGGGACACTGGTTTGCCATCTACAAGTTAAGAAAGGAAGGATGAATTAGAGGAAGTTACAGGTTGTTGAAAGAGAAGGAGATGTTGATGCGGAGTTGCGTCATCTTGGCATTCAAACTTGATTGTCGTTTTTCGCCTTCGTGGGATATACCAGCATCTTCGTAGAAAGAGTTCAAGTTCCGGGTACCTTTGGACAGTGATAC